>PVKA01032257.1:0-25483 GCA_004027165.1 Ctenomys sociabilis
AAAGAAACAACAGCAGGAAGATTATGAGGAACTCAAAGCAGAAATCTGAAATCAAAAAATAATTCTTTGAAAAAAAAAAAAAGAATTCTTTGAAATCATAGGATCTGAAATACAGAAACAAGCCCAGAAATATACAGAGGAAACCCAACTTGGAAGAAACACTGCAGAAAAAGAATTAATAACTACCTCTAAAGAAGACATGGATAAAAAACATTGAGGAGATCATAAATAAGATGGATTCCTTGAATGAGCAATACAGAAAAGAAATAAAACACATGAAACATAGTCAAAGAGATATAGAAGAACGAAAATATCAATCATGAGTCTACAAAACTGTTTGAGTGGATGCAAAGACAGAGTTTCAGATCTTGAAGATGCCAGAGCAGCTAGTAAAAAGGTGAGAAAGATCTCTTAAAAACAACAAGAATGCAGGGGAAAAAAATCCATCACCTGCAAGATGATGCCAGGTTGAACAATGTGAGAATAGTTGGTATCAACGGGAATGAAGGAGTCAATAAAAATGACAGAAAAAGAATTTAGGGAGAAATAACCACAGAAAAGTTCCCAAATATAAGGAAACAATCCAACATTCAGGTCACCAAACTATACAGAACACCAAATAACTTCAACCCAAGTAGAAACACACCGAGATATATAATAGTTAAGATCCCAGAAATCAAACACAAAAATAATATACTGAGAACTGCTAGAGGGAAGAAGGAGCTCACATAGAAAGAAAAACACATCAGAATTAGAGCCAACTTCTCTACATAAAGGCAAGGAGAGCATGGAGCAGAGTTCTTCAAGTCCTACACAAAAGCAAATTCCAGCCCAGACTATTATACCCTGCAAAACTCTCTTTCAAGTTTCATGGAAAAGTGAAAGACTTCCAGGACAAAGAACAACTAAAGAATTTCATGATGACAAAGCCATCCCTTCACAGGCTGCTGAAAGATGTTCTAGAGAGAGACTACAATGACCAGAACTCCATAAATGAGAATGGAAGGAATCCACTAAAGAGGACAGACAATTAAACACAGGTTACATAGGAATAAACAACACCAGGTAAATATCATGACAAACATAAGTCAGCACATTTCAATTATTATAACCATCAATGTAAATGGACTCAATTCTCCAATTAAGACAAATAGACTGGCACAGTGGATTAGGAAACAAAACCTAACAACATGCTGTATAGAAGAAACACGCTTAACTCAAAAGGACATTCATAGGCTCAAAGTCAAAGGATGGAAAACAATACTACAAGCCCCAGCACCTTAGAAAAAAGCAGGAGTAGAAATTCTGTTCTCAGACAGTCTCAACTTCAAACCAAGAATGATCAAACAACACAAAGAAGGCCACTATATATGGGTCAGAAGAAAAATTCAAGAGCGAGAAGTAACACTCATAAATATTTATGCACCAAACACATGAACACCCAACTATGTAAGACAAATCTTAATGGACATGAAAAAATGTCTAAGAACACAATCTTAACAGGAGACCTTAACACATCCTTATCTCAAAAAGATAGATCAAGCAGACAAAAAATTAGCAAGGAAATAGCAGAACTGAAACAGAGCTTGGAACAAATGGACCTGGTGGACATATACAGAGCGTTACACCCAACCGCAGCTAAATACACATTGTTTTCAGCTGCACATGGGTCATTTTCCAAAATAGAAAGCATACTAGTCCAGAGGTCATACATAAGTATATGCAAGAATATAGAAATTATTCCATGCATACTATCTGACCACAATGCAATGAAACTGGAAATAAATGACAAAAGAAACCAGAAAAAACCACTAAATTCATGGAAAATAAACAACACCCTACTTGGCAATTAATGGGTTGCAGAAGAAATTCAACAAGAAATTCAACGATATCTAAAATTCAATGAAAATACAAGTACAACTTACCGGAGTTTATGGGATGTGATGAAAGCAGTTCTTAGAGGGAATATCATAGCTATGAACTCACACATTAGGAAAACAGAAAGGGAACAAAATTAGCACCCTAATGTTACCACTGACAACTAGAAAAAGAAGAGCAAGCAAAACCCAGAGCCCCAAAATGGGAAGAAATGATAAAGATTAGAGCAGAAATGAATTCAATTGAGATGAACAAATCAGTTCAAAGAATCCACAAATCAAAAAGTTGGTTCTTTGAAAAACTAAATAAAGTTGATTAGCCTCTTGCCAACCTCATCAAAAAGAGGCAAAAGAAAATTCAAGTACAAGCGATAAGGAATGAAAAGGGTGAAATCACCACAGACCCGGTGGAAATTCAGAAGATAATCAATAGTTACTTCAAGAATCTTTGTGCTCACAGAATAGAAGACACAGAAGAAATGGACAGATTCCTCGAAAGGTACAAATTACCAAAACTGAATCAAGAAGATATAACAACTCTCAATAAGTCGATAACAGCCAATGAAATAGGAAACATAATAAAAAGCCTACCGACAAAGAAAAGTCCAGGTCCTGATGGATTCACAGCTGAATTCTACAAGAAATTTATGGAAGATATAATCTCCACACTCCACAAACTCCTCAATGAAGTTGAAAAGGAAACAGTCCTCCCAAAATCGTTTCTGGAGGCAAGTATAATACTGATTCCAAAACCAGGGAAAGGCACAAGCAAAAAGGAGAACTACAGGCCAATCTCCCTCATGAACATAGATGCAAAACTACTCAACAAAATCATAGCAAATAGAATAGCGCAAATCATCAAGAAGATCATACACCATGACCAGGTAGGATTCATCCCAGGGATGCAAGGATGGCTCAATATTCGAAAATCTATAAATGTAATACGCTATATTAATAGACTGAGATCTAAAAACCACATGATCATCTCAATTGATGCAGAGAAAGCCTTTGACAATGTCCAACACTCATTCATGTTCAAGGTCCTACAGAAAATTGGAATAGATGCACTCTATCTTAACTTGATAAAAGCCATCTATGAAAACCCAAAAGCTAATATAATCCTAAATGTGGAAAAACTGAAAACTTTTACTCTTACATCAGGTACAAAACAAGGATGTTCTCTATCACTGCTCCTATTCAATATTGTCTTGGAATCCTTAGCAACAGCCATTAGAAAAGAGGGAGAAATAAAGGGAATAAGAATAGGTAAAGAAGAAGTTAAATTATCACTATTTGCAGATATTTTACTTGGAAGACCACAAAAATTTCACCAAGAAATTACTAGAGCAGATAGGGAAGTTCAGCAGCATAGCAGGATACAAAATCAATATTCAAAAGTCAATATCATTCCTCTACACAGATAACAAGCACACTGAAAGGGAAACAATAGAAACAATACCTTTTACAGTAGTACCGCAGAAAATGAAATACCTTGGGATTCACTTAACCAAGCAAGTCAAAGATCTTTTCACAAAAATTACAACACCCTAAGAAAAGAGATCATAGAGGATTTCAGAAAATAGAAAGATATTCCATGCTCCTTGATAGGAATAACCAACATCGAGAAGATGGCCTTACTCCCAAAATTGCTGTACAGATTTAATGCAATCCCTATCAAACTGCCACCAACATACCTCCCAGACATAGAGAAATCATTCCTAAAATTTATTTGGAACCACAAACGACCTATAATAGCAAAGGCAATCTTGGCCAATAAAGACAAGGCAGGAGGCATCACAATTCCTGACTTGAAATTATACTACAAAGTCGCTGTGATAAAATCAACATGGTATTGGCAACAAAATAGACCTGAGGATCAGTGGAATACATTAGAAGTCACAGAGGCAACTACAATCACACTCAACCATTTGATCTTCAACAAAGGGGCTAAATAAGCTCAGTGGAAGAAAGATACCCTCTTTAATAAATGATGCTGGAAAACATGGCTTTCTACATGCTGAAAACTGAAACTTGACCCAGGTCTATCACCATGCACTAAGTTAACGTCAAAATGGATTAAAGATCTAAACATTAAAACAGAAACACTCAATCTCCTGGAAGAGAAAGTAGGAGGAACTCTTGAAGACATAGGGGTAGGTAAACAGTTCATGAACAAACATATATTCGCACAGGAAGCACTTGAAAGAATCAACAACTGGGATCAACTCTTCTTAAGGAGCTTCTGCATGTCAAAAGAAATTGTCAACAGAGTGAAAAGACAACCCACAAATTTTGAAAAAATCCTAACTAATAAGCAATCAGACCGTGGTCTACTGTCTAGAATATATAAAGAACTAAGATATAACAGGGCACTCAAATTTAAAGACCCAATTCAGAAATGGGCATCTGAGATGAATACATACTTCTCAGAGGACAAAATTAAGGAAGCGAATTAATATATGAAAAAATGCTCCACCTCGCTAGTCATCCATGAAATGCAAATAAAAATAACACTGAGAAACCATCTCACTCCAGAAAGAATGGCTATCATAAGGAAATCAACCAACAACAAATGTTGGAGAGGTGGGGAAAAGGGAACACTTCTCCACTGCTGGTGGGCATGTAGACTGGTACAACCATTGTGGAGGTCAGTGTGGAGACTCCTCAAAAGAGTGGGACTAGAAATCCCATTCAAGCCAGCTATACCCCTACTGGGAATTTTCCCAAAGGAACTGAAAACATTGTATCATAGAGATATATGTGTACCTATGTTTATAGCAGTGCAATGTGTGATAGCAAAATCTTGGACACAACCAAGATGTCTGTCACATGAGGAATGGTTGGGAAAGATGTGGTATTTCTATATAATGGAGTATTACTCAGCTATTAAGAATGATAAGTTTGAAGCATTTGTACTGAAGTGGATGCCACTTGAACATATACTCATAAGTGAAATAAACCAGACACACATGTGTAAATATCATATAGTCTCCCTAGTATAAGAAGCGAAAAGCAGAAATACAAATAGAAACGTACAGCAACAACTAAAATCAATTGAGTCCTATAAGGCAAAGTGAATGGCATATGCTGCAGGATACGAATCAGCTTTTCTTCTGGATGGTTAACAACCTAAGATCACAAGTCAGAGTTGGAGAAATAGAAGAGCCACAAGGCCAGCCACCATTTTGGCCCTAGCCTTTCAACATCAGCGAAGACTCAGGACATAATATAACCTGTACTGCAACATCATGAAACTCAGTTGAGCTCCAAATTTTCTGAACAAGGAGATTATGGAGCCACAGAGGAAAGAGATTGACATTCTATAGTGTGCGTGGGGAGAGTCCCATGGAGAGAAAACTTTCTCTCACGCTCTCACAGAGAGCAAACTGGTCAAGCATTGGCCGTGACTCATCCACATGGATGACACAGACAAAAGGTCTAAGAATAGACACAGACAAAAGATCTAAGAATAGACACAGACAAAGGACAGAATAAGGTACAGGACTACAAGATAAACCCTGAGGGGACTTCATTGACCTCATAAGAAACATAAAGTACATGTGTTGGCACATAAGTCTTGCTTTATGTAGGTCTTAACCATCCAGCAGAAAAGTATAAAAATGAAGTATACATCGCGGGGCCATAATAATAAGTTGAGCTGTAAATGGCTATGGTCAACAACTTCTTCAGATAACTCACTATTATTGTGGAGTGCTGCACTGTGTTGGATTGTGTCACCGAGTTCAGGTACCTAAATTGGTTTAATGACAATGGAGTGCTCATCTTTGACATGTCTAGACAAAAAAAGGGGGGAACGAAAGAAGAATCATGATGTGTGTGTATAAACAGTGCAGTTAGGATAAATATGCCATGTTTCTGCATAATTCTATGAGAAGCAAGATTTGCATTAATAGTGGTTGGATAAGATATTATGTCGGCTTCTAGTACTATGGACAGACACTAAGAAAATAACAACATAGAAAGTATTAATTATTGAATCTGTAATATAATTCAGGTATAAAAATATAAGATAAGTAAACAGCTACACTCTCTTAATTCACTGATAAAAGACATGTGCTATAATAATATCTGTAAGTATCATATCATATAGAATACCAAGGCATTATGAAAACAGTTTGCAATGTATTAATATATCGAATCTGTCCTGTTAATTTGTCATGAAACTGTCTCATTGGTATTTGTCCTTCAATAAAATAAATAAATAAATAAATAACAAAAATAAAAGAGAAACTATACCTCTTAAAGTAGCACTGCAGAAAATAAAATACTTTAGGATTAATGTAACTGAAGAAGTCAAAGATCTTTGCAAAGAAAATTAAAGTACTCTAAAACAAAAAAGATTGTAGAGGATTTCAGAAAATGGAAAGATATATTCCTTGTTCCTGGGTTGGAAGAACCAATATGGTGAAAATGGCCATACTCCCAAAATTGTTGTACAGATTTGATGAAATCCCTATCAAACTACCACCAACACACCTCCCAGACCTAAAGAAATTATTTCTACAATTTATTTGGAACCAGAAAAGACCTAGAATAGCAAAGGCAATCCTGGCCAACAAACATAAGGCAGGAGGCATCACAATTCCTGACTTGAAATTATACTACAAAGCCACTGTGATAAAATCAACATGGTATTGGCAACAAAATAGACCGGAGGATCAATGGAATAGATGAGAAGATGCAGAAGCATCTACAAATACACTCAGCCACCTTATCTTTGACAAAAGGGCCAAACATGCCTACTGGAATAAGATAGCTTCTTTAATAAATGGTGTGGAAAAACTGGCTCTCTATATGCCAAAAACTAAAACTTGACCCAGGTCTAGCACCATGCACTAGGCTAAAGTCAAAATGGATTAAAGATCTAAACATTAAAACGGAAACACTCAATCTCCTGGAAGAGAAAGTAGGAGGAACTCTTGAAGACATAGGGGTAGGCAGAGTTCATGAACAAAAATCAAATCGCTCGGGTAATAGCTGAAAGAATTAACAACTGGGACCTCCTCTTATTGAGAAGTTTTCACACATGAAAAGAAATTACGAAGAAAGTGAAAGACAAGCCATAAATTGGGAAAAATGTTACCTAATAAGCACTCAGACAAAGGTCTGCTCTCTAGAATTTATAAAGAACTAAAAGAAAAAAAAAAAAACATTAGGGACTCAAAATTTAAAGACCAAATCCAGAAATGGGCATCCAAGATGAACACACACTTCTCAGAGGACAAAAGTAGAGAAGCGAATAAATATATGAAAAAATGCTCCACATCACTAGCCATTTGTGAAATGTAAATTAAAACAACACTGAGATACCATCTCACCTCAGTAAGAATGGCTATCATAAACAAATCAACCAACAATAAATGTTGGAGAGGTTGTGAGAAAAAAGGAACCCTTCTCCACTGCTGGTGGGAATATAGACTGGTGCAACTGTTATGGAAATCAGTATGGAGATTCCTTACAAAACTAGGACTGGGAATCTCATTCAAAGTAGCTATACCCTACTGGGAATTTTCCTGAAGGAACTGAAAACATCATATCATAGTGATATATGTGCACCTATGTTTATAGCAGCAGAATTTGTGATAGCCAAATCTTGGAAACAACCAAGATGCCCGTCAGCTGAGGAATGGATGAAAAAGATATGGTATTTTTATACAATGGCTATGAAGAACGATATACTTGAAGCCTTTATATTTAAGTTGATGCCACTTGCGGATATACTCATAAGTGAAGTAAACTCGACCCACGCGTGTAAATATTGTATGGTCTCCCTAGTATAAGAATTCAAAAGAAAAAATAAAAATAGAAAGCCATAACACAATTAAAAGGAAAGTGAGAATTTGAGGATTAGACAATGAAGAGAGGGTAAGGAGAAAGGCTAGGAAACGTGACAGTGACAAAGCGATACATTTATATGCACAAGATGGGTAAGGCGACGATCCTGAGAATCTTCAGCAGGTTTTCTAAACTAGCAGTTAATTGGTAGGATTCTCACCCTGACTAACTATATATGCTGATACCTGTGAACCAAGCAACTGCACTGAAGATAGCAATGGTTAATGCTAGGGTCATGCTTGGAATGCCTGTCATTCTGGTCTTCTAAATACGTACTTCTTATCATGACATACCAATTACTGTCATACTGTCTCTCAAGTAAATTGTTATTTTAAAGAATGGGTAGTAAATGAAAACAAGAGACAAGAAAAAAAAATGTTACAGGACTACCCTGCTACAATGCTGTTTATGGATAGATTCCTAAATTTATGTGTAAAAATGTGTAATTGTTTATTCCAATTTTTAAAAATATTTTTATTTATTTTTTCTTCATATTCTATAGGGATTTAAGATTTAACATACAATACTTCATGGAAAACACCTGTTCCATTTTCTGTCTAAGATATTTGATATTCAGACAGATAGTGAGGTTAAGCTCAACTGCCTATGTTATAGGGTAATATTATCATTAACCTTTTCTTCTGGATACTTAACAACTTAAGTTTGCAGACCAAAAATTAGGGAAAAAGGGGGGCTGCAAGGACAGCCAACATTTTTTCTCTAGCCTTTCAAGGTCAGCGAGGACTTAGGACATAAGAGAACCTGTATTGTAACATCATGTAATTTAGTGGTGCCCCAAATTTTCTGATCAAGGAAATTAAGGGGCCACAGAGGAAAGTGATCGACTATGTACAATGTCGATCAGGAGAGCCACCTAGAAAGAAAACATTCTCTCAGGCTTTCATAAAGAGCAAATTGGTCAAGCAATGGCCATGACTCATCCACATGGCTGACACTGACAAAGGATCTACAAACTGTGTTAAGGGTTTCAGGCTGAATCCTGAGGGGATTTGACTGATCTGACACAAAAGCTACATTTCTTGTTATATAGGTCTTGCTTTATCTTGGTCTTAGTGATCCAGCAGAAAAGTATAAAAAACTAGGTATGAAAAACAAAGCCATATTAATATGCTGAGCTGTAAAGGGCTCAGATCAACAACTTTTGACATTGCCAGTTATGCAGATAACTCATTACCATTATGGACTACTGGAGTCTATTGGATTATTTTGCTGAATTCATACACCTACAATATTTAAATGGCAATGGAATACCTATATCTGACAAAAATGGGGACATAAATGAAGGACTATTTTGTATCTGTATACAGAAAATGGGATAGATATACAGCTACTTTCTCTTAATTCAATAGAAGAAATATTTGTATTAATATTGTTTGGACAGGATATCATGTCTGCACCACTATGAAAACAACAATATGCAATATATTAATTATTAAAACTGTCCTACTAATTGGTTTTGAAACTGTTTCATTGCTATTTGTTTCTCAACAAAATTAATAAAAAAGAAATTAATATTCTAATTATAAAAAATTTATATGCCAAGCAAGAAATTACAAGAGAAATTATAAAGTGCTTTGAACTTGATGAAATTGAAAGTAGAGCACATCAAAAGTAATGAGATGCAGGTGAAGTGGTGTTATGTGAAGGTAGCTTCCACTATTAAAAAGTAAACAGATTTCATTTGAGTAATCTTAAAGGTTAACTTAAAACATGCAAGGAAAAGGAAAGGAAATTGGACTGAAAGCAAACAAAAGTAAAGAAATAATAAATATTAAAGTATAAATCACTTCACTTGAAACAGAATAACAGAAAAAATTCAATTAAATAACTGAGATGGGCTCAACATTGCCAGCTCGCCAGGCAGGCGAGTGTCCAGGCAAAGGTCAGAGATGCAGCCCACAGCCATGATTGTCTCTTTGGAAATCAGAAGGGTTAGGAAGAAACACTACGAACAACATGCTGCTAAAAAACTTTGACAACTTACAGGAAATGGACAAATTCCTAGAAAAATCATAATTTGCCAAATAGACTCTAGAAAAAATTATATAAATTGATCTGTGAGTGGATACATTGAATTAATCATTTAATGCCTTCACCCCAACAAAAGCTAAGGCAGTCCTTTATGGTTTGGATCATCAATCATGTCCAGCATTCAAAGGAAAAAGTATCAGTTCTCTAAAACCCAGTATGCTACAGCTAATAGAACAAGTGATTTTTTTAACAGACGTGCAAAAACTTTTTCAAATCAATTTTGCTGATACATTTTAGATGTACATCCTGATAACATTCATTCTCCATGGGGAATTTATACCTGAACATGCCACACCTTGATTCTTCTTTTTCCCTACCCTCCCCATTCCTTTGACCCTTCTTCCCCTCTTTCTTTATGAAAGTTTTATTTCCATCTTTCCTTCTATCTTTCCCTTTCTCTTCCTTCCTTTTCCACTCCTTCTTCGCTTGTTCTCCTTCCATTTGAACAGTTCCTTCCTAGCTCATAGCATCTAGTGTACATCTTGGTGCCTGTCTACACTTCCAGTTTCTCACACCAGAGATGTCCACTATGTGATATTTATGTGTCTTATGTGTTTCGCTTGTGGCCTTCAGGAGCTCCCATCTATCTATAAAAGTCTCAAGTTTATCCTTCTTATGGCAGAGTAGTACTCCATTGTATAAAAAGACCACATCTTTCTTAATCCATTCCTTGGTGGCTGGGCACTTGGGTTGTCTCCAAGATCTAGCTGCGACAAACTGTGCTCCTGTACCCACACGTGTGCACGTACTGCTGTGGTGTGACGCTTTTAACTCTGTTGAGACAGTCTCAAGAGGGAAACAGCCAGGTCGAATGGGCCCTCTGGATTTATTCTTTTGAGGAGTCTCCACCGATTTCCATAGTGGTTGCACTGGGCGGTGCCTCACTAACAGTGAGGAGTGTTTCCACCAGGTGGCTCTGCGTCAGCAAGCACTTGGTCATCCCTAGGCAACAAAGCAACAACAGCAAGCCTGGAAGACAGAGCCCCAGCCTACGTGTGTTGCCTTACATACGCATTAGCACAAAACGGACTATGAACTTTACTGTAAAACATAGAGCTATGGACCTCCCTATATGATTATTACAGCTACATATAAACCAACAATTATCTTAAAATAAAAGTTAATTAAAGTCAAATCTTAAAAAGAAATCCAAATGAACTAACTTCTGTTAAGTACCAAACATCTCAGAGGATTGTCTTGAGCAGCTGCATAGCTTCTCCTTCCTCTGTCTTAGCTGTAAGTGTACACCTTTGTGTGTATCCGTCTATCACTGTCTATCATCTGTCCTATTCCATCCCTTTACTAGCCTCATTGTGCTGGCACAGAGAATGGAACTTAGCAGAGCAGAATTGCACTCACCTGAAAAATTTCCATTCTGGGTCTACGTGAGTGCCAGGCAGGAGGGACTTAATGCTTGCTGGCCAAGGCTCCCGCACAGGCAAGGGGGCTCTGCTGAGTCCTCCGACACTGGCCGTGCGGGCCGTGGGAGGAGCTGAGAGGCGGGCACCGGGGTGCCCAGGCTCTCAAGCATGGTGGCTAGACTGAAGAGCTCCCCCAGATCGTCCTGTACCTCCTAAGGGGAACCAAGGCTAGAGAAGGGCTGGAGAGAACCCCATCCAAGTCTGTCGAGGTCAAGCCTCCCAGCAGTTGGTGGAAGGCAGCAAGGCGAGGAAACCCAGCGACCGTCTGGACCGAGGGGCAGAGTGGCCTAGCCTGGAGGCCAGGAATCCCATGTGCTCCGATCTGAAACGGAAAGCCCCCATGTCTACATGAGGTGGCCGGAGTCCAGCCCTACACCATCACTGAACCTCGGACTTAGGCACTGCTTGAGGGAAGTCCTGGTCCGACTTTGAGGGCTTTTATCACTGCAGGGTTCTCCTGCCCCACAGGCACGATGGCCCTTGGCCCGCAGCAGCCTCCTCTGAGCCTGTTTCCCTCTTCACACCTCTTCCTCCCGCTCTTCTACTTCCCTCTTTCGTCTCGGCAAGACCCCATCACACTGCACTCCTAGCACCATCTGGGGGCATCTTCCTACCTGAGACTCCTATCTTAGACACACAGGCAGAGTCCCTTTGACTTGCACAGTGACACTCACAGACCCCTGGAGTGAGCCTGGGGCTGTGGTTGAGGGGATCGCTGCCCCCCACCCACGCTCCTCCAGAAGAGGCAGCTAAGCTATTGTCTTGGTTACTTTTTATTTGTTGCTGGGACAAATATCTGACACTCAAAATGAAGGAAGGGAAGGTTTATTCAGCTCTCTTCCCTCCTTTATTCTGACTGGGAAGACCGGAGCTCCTGAGAAAGTGGGGGTGGCTGCCGGCAGATCTGCCTGGCTCTGCCCGAAAGCTCCTCCGAGGAGGTGGCGCGTGCAGAAGCATTTCTTTTTAAACTCTTTCATACTCCCTTTTTGTGCTGAGTCACTCTAGGGCGAGGTTACCATGCCCCGGGAAATAGTATCACTAAGCCACCCACGACAACTATTGATGTAGAGAATAAAATAAAATGCAAACACGAATGTGTAAATTGTCCAAAGGAGGAAAGAGAAAGAAAAGCAAAGAACAGAGGAACAGTTAGAAAACGGACACCGGGCTGGGCTTAACGGGAAGATGCCAAGTGGGACAAACCAGACACACAGGCTTGAATACCACATGGCTTCTCTGTAGGAGAAACACACATTACAGATGAAGAGCAAGATGAAGGGCGGTGGGTGAGGGAAGGGGGTCATGCAGCGGAGGGAGAAGGGTGGAAGTGGAGCGAAGGGGGCTTGCCCGCCTGCCGCCGCCCGCCCGCTGCCAGCAGAGCAGGCGCCTCTGCTCAGGCCGCAGTAACATGAAATGTGGAGACAGCGCCTCACCACTGCGGTAGCTGTCAGGGGAGCGAGTGTTCCCTGGGTTTCTCAATTGTGTGTTCAGATTTTAAAGTTCATAGCTTTGCTTTGAAGACAGATTGCTGTAGAAGTGTGCTGGCTCATCTCGCTGTGGTTCTTGTCCAAAGACTCAGAGTGCTGCCCCTGCCCCAGGCTTCCTGAGTGGGAGCAGAGGAGCACGCGCCCTTCTCCTCGCACACGCACCCGCTGCAAGTGCCAAGGAGCATCAAACTGCGTTTTCCTTTACCCAAGAAGAAGGGAGGGGTTGTGGGCCAAGCAAAATAAAAGCTTTTTCCAAAACTCCTTGACTGTGCAGAAGCCCAGCACAGCTTGAAAAGTCAAAACAACTCCCTCCTATAATAGTTCCAACCCATGAGGCCGAGCAGCTAAACCTTAGGTGCCCTTGGCCAGGGCCTTAGCACTGCACTGCCTCAGAAGACAGCAGGAGGGGGCTCTCCTAGCCTTCTCTCTTCACCTAAGTACAGGGCCTAGCGGGGATGCAAGGAAATTTAAGGTAGCTGAGACTGACTTAGAGAGTGAACAGCAAGCACGGCGCGTGGGTGGCAGCCCAGCCCAGCCTTCTGCGGGCACAGCCGTAGCGCTGATGAAGGCCAGCCCAGCCCTGCACTGACGTGGTTTGGCACGTGCTGGCATCCACTTTCCCCTTGGACGTTGGTAGTGCTCCTGCTGTCAGGAGAAAAACCCTGACAGAAAGCCTAAGCAGACACTAGAAGAGCAGCTCCCTGCACGGAGGCAGGCATGGGCAGAAGGAACTGCTGTCTGTTGCTGCTTGGTGGGCAGACAAAGGGCATCTGAGCCCAAGGCCAAGTGGCCAGGGGAGGGAGCTGGCATGGGGCTCCCTACCTGCACCTGGGCCAGCTGACACCTTCTCTGCCTGCCCCCCAAGGCCCCTCTCTCTGTGTCTGATGGTGGACTCCTGTCCTCTCCAAAGTAGAATTCATCCACTTCTCTCCAAGCCTCGAGTGTTTCTCTACACTTCAGAAGTGATTCTCCTCCAGGGAGCACAGGACCCCACAGGCCTGCCTCTCTGATGGAGGTTGCCTCCTGGCATATGGACGCACAAACGCTGTCCTGGGGGTCCCCACGATTAAGGTAGTTGGTAAACGTGAACGGTGACAGCACTCTTTGTCACTGTCAAGAGACACTGCTTCTGAAGAGAAAGAGCTACAGCAGCAAGACGATAAAGTCAACAACTGAGATGAAAGTATAAATGCTTAAAAACTCAAAACTGAAATGGATATCACGAAAAACCTGAATCCATGTATCTGTCAAGTATTTCTACATAGAAAATTCTGGAGTCATGTGGTCTATGGAAATTACTATTAAAGTGTAGTTTAAAAATACCAATCTTGGGCCGGCCAGATGGAAGCTTTTTCAGGAACTAGTGAAGGAGATTATTTCCCAGAGTGTGCTGGCCGTGCCCAAGGTGCTGCTCTCCAATACCAGCCCCCTTCCTCAGCAGCACGGCGCGCAAGTCTCCGGCAAACAGCACGGAGCCAGCGTGATAGAGCGCGAACAGCTAATCGCTGTCAGCTGCCATGAACAACCGTGATCACCTGAGTAGATGCAAAAAACAAACAACAACACAAAGACCAAAGAGAGAAGGAAAACGGAAGCAAGGCTTTGTGAATAAGGAGGGGGAAGGTACGAGGGGAGGGGAGCGGGAACAACAAAAAGGACTTAAGGTAAGCTGTGTACAGGTTCAAAGTCCCTGTGATAACAATTACGTCTACTTACAATGTGCCAATTAACTTAAAACATTAAATTGCCCCATAACTCCCCCCCCCACCAAAAAAAAAAAATCAAAGTAAATAACCAGGAAAGAATTTTAAATGCAAATAAAACCTTCCTCGTGTTGTGAAAGGGAAGCTACAAAAACTTAACAACTAATGTACACCATGGCGAAAAGCTAAATTATTTTCCTCAACAGTGCACCCAAGCCACCCGACCCCACTGCTGCCCCTGCGCACCCGGGAGCTGGGCGCGCCGCTCACACGTGGCCGGGCGTCGGACGCCGAGGACGGGCACTGTAGCCGGCGAGCGCGGTCAGCTCCGGTCCGCGGCCCGCGCGGGCCATCAGCAGGACAAAGCAGCGGCGCCCTCCGCAGCCTCTGCGCTCGGCTCGGGACGCAGAGCGGGCCCCGGAGGCTGTGGCCCGCGGGCGCCACCCCGTGGCCATCTAGGGCTCCGGCCCAGACGGAGCGCGAAGGACCTGACGCGTCTGGAAGTCCGAACTTCCCGGCAGGTGCTGGGCGCCTCGGCTAAGCACCCTCTGCAGACAGACGGAAACGCGAGGACCCTGCGCACACCCAGGTGCCCGCCCTCCTCGGGGCCTCCGAGGCAGCGTCCTTAGAGCGGCCTGGACCCCCGTCGTCCCGCTGGGCCAGCAGTGAGCCCGCTGGTTTGCAGCCAGCAGCGCTGAGACCGGCCGGGGCCTGCGGGACGGCCAAGCCCTGTGACGGCTGACAGGGAGCTTCCCCAAAAGAAGCAAGGGCAGGATGTCCACGCAGTGGGCAGAGCGGGCGCTGCTTTCGGCGGCCACCAGGGAGCACGACCCTGAGAGCAGGTGGGTGGGCCTGAGCAGAACGCCAGCAGCCAGCAAGGGGAGGCTGGGCTGTCGGGACCCCCCTTGGGGCCCAGTGCTGCTGTGCTGGAAAACAGTTTGCGCCCCCAAAACCCTACTGAGGCTCAGTTCTTCAGGCAGCGTTGAGAGGTGGGGCCGTGGAGGTCGCAAGGCAGAGGCTACAGGATGGCTGTGCCTTTGGGGTGTGAGGGGGCTCTCGAGGTCCTGAGCCTGGGTTGTTGTAAGCTGGGTGAGCTCCTCCCCCCACTCCCAGCATGCACTCTTCCATACACACCTGCTTGCTGTGCTTACATACACCCCTGCCACACGACGCCATGGACATCTCAGGACACAGCAACTGCCTGATCTCAGACTGCTCAGCTACAGGGACCAGGAATAAGGAAACCTCTTTTCTGTATAAAGAACCCAGCCTCAGGCACTCTGTCATGACAACTGAAAATAGACTGAGTCCCTATGGAAATCACTATAGTCTCTGAGTGCCTCCTGAAAGTGATCAATAAAAGCATTGAAGAACCCCTTCCAGGCCTTGAAGGAGACTGGAAGCAGTGAGTGGATTCCTGTGCCCTTGTCCATGGTGGGCACTGGGACCCCGAATGACTGGACAGAGCACCTGAGGGTGCTATGCCATGCAGGGTCAACACCAGCACTGCAGGAGCAGACAGTCCCTGGACAGGTTGTGCATTCCCACTGGGAATCGCAGATACCCCCAAACCTGCAAGGTGGAATGCGTCTCTCCAGAAGGTGGAGCTCCCGCTACAGCCCTGGGGCCCGGGGCTGACAGGCCCAGCGGACACAGGGCAGTCGGCATGGGCAAGGGAAGACAGACGCATCAGGCTGGCTTCCACAGCTCGCGAGGACGCGGCGCTCACACCCCCACAGGAGTGCGAAGGGGCCCTCCTTTATTGGAGCCAGGAAACGGTTAGGAGAAGATGCCAGCATGACCACACAGCTCTTCCTCTGGGACCACAGCCACAGAGGCAGCTGCTGGAAGCAGGAGACTGTGGCTGTGGCTGTGGGCTGCCTCCCTGTGTCACAAGTGCTGGGTGCTGAGGGCAGGCAGGGTCTCCACTCTGCCTAGAAAACCTGGGACACAGAAAAGCACTGGGTGCCTCATGGCAGAGACAGGACACTCCCTGGTATGTTCCAACCCCCAGTGTGCAAGAAAAGGGGGCCACAGCTGGGCTGGTGCCAGCATTCCTTTTGAAGGTGGTGAGTTCAGGTTCAAATCACTGACAAAGGGAAGCCATGGCTGAGGACAAGGAGCACACAGAAGGCTGCAAGGAGCAGAGAGCATGTTCACAGCTCCTGAGAAAGTAGGGGTGCTAGAAAGTGCTGCCCTAAGAAGGGAGCGAGCAGAGACCACTAGGGAAGAGGGAGCCTCCCTGACCCTGGGCCAGGCTACTCGCCACCATTAACCATCGCTGGGGCAGTTCTCCAGGCTGCTTTCCCCAAATCAGTGGCAGGGATGGATTCGGCTACACTTGTCTCAGCACCAAGTGGGTCAGCGTTCTCCCGAGCCCAGAAGAGGTAGTCTGGTCCTGACATAGACGTACACCTTGTCGTCCAGGCCATCAGAAGAGGTGTGCAAGCAGACAGAGACAAGCGACACAGGGAAACAGGCTTATGAGACACTGGGCAACTGAGCCATGGTGACGGGTGAACAGAGGACTCCAGCCAAGCCAGCGAGGGCCGCCACAAACTGCATAGCCCTTGTGAGGGGGAGAGCCCACCAGCCGGTGGCCTCCGGGAGGGGGCGTGAGCTTAGCAAGCAGGGAGGTGCACGTGCAGATGTCAGAGGCCCAATGGCCAGAAATCCATGAACACTGCCCTGCAGAGGACAGCGCAGCAGACACAGCTTGTACTGATCGTGGACAGAGCTGCTGTGTGCTTTGTTAATTTTATGACTTTCTAAGAAATTGTGGTATCACCACATGACAGCTCCACAGTGTCCCATCTCCAAGTCCTCCCTGGCCCGAGGTCCCCTGTGACAGCCGTTCTGCTAGGTGCAGAGGCCTTGTCAGGGCTCTCTCCTGTGCCCCCAAGGGCTGACAGTGATTCACTCCTCCTGGAGGGCTTGTCTTTGAGGCAGCATAGCTCCATGCGCTGCCCCTTCCCTTTGATCTGCAGGTGGCCCTGCAGAAGTGCGATATTCGCATTGATTTACCAGAGCAAAGCTCCACCTGCTGGCCTCCCTCTCCTGGCTGGGCTCAGTGGTTCTCCAGGAAGCACAGCTCCTGTGAGTCCTGATGCTAGAAAGCCCCCTTCAGGAAATATCCAGCCAGACAGGACAGTGCTGGTCATCTATGGAGAAAGAGATGCAAATCTCCTGTCCCCTTGTGAGTGACAACACTCACACCTTCTGGGACTAAGCATGTCTTCTCTCTCCAGGCAGGACCTAATGCTCAGAGCATTAGGAAAAGTAGTCTGTCCCTAGGAAGGAGTCAAAGCCCTGCTTGGCCCTAAAGAGAGAAGGTAGCAGAAGTGGTGTCGGGCACAGGGCTGTGGGGCCAGAGACCAGCCGACAGGTACTGGGCATGGTCAGCAGCCGCTACAGGGCCGGGCTCCTCAGCCCTGCTGCCTGCCCCTCAGCCGGGCGCCACCGAGCACGTGAGACTTGTGCTAATTGGCTGAGTGGGGCAGCAACACCCTCACGCTGGGGTAATTGGACCCTAGGGTCCCCAGGTTGCTGTGCAGGGGGCAGAAGCCACTGTCCCTCTTCCCAGTGCTTCCTTTAAACCAGAATCACTCGGACAAGGACAAGCTGCCCCCAGGACTGGCCGGGCTGGATCAGGTACCACTCTGGGGGCGGGAATAGGCAGAGAGAAGCCAACCTCAGGGTGACTCAAGGCAGAGGATGCCACTGCAGCCCAATGGTAGGTTCCCAGTGCGTCCTTCTCACTCAGTGAGGTGACCATGGCCAGAGAGCTGGTCACTCCTGGCAGGGACGC
This sequence comes from Ctenomys sociabilis, assembly GCA_004027165.1. Classification (NCBI taxonomy): domain Eukaryota; kingdom Metazoa; phylum Chordata; class Mammalia; order Rodentia; family Ctenomyidae; genus Ctenomys; species Ctenomys sociabilis. The sequence continues at coordinate 18,205 of PVKA01032257.1, forward strand.
CACTGGCACCCTGCCTCCACCCTGGCCTCACAGCCCTAGCACCTCGCTTCTGCCATCTGAGATCCTCACCAGGCACCATTTTGACCGCCCATTTTGCCCTTCTCTTCCCTGCCTGGCCCTCCTGACTCCCCCACTCTCTTCCAGAAGAGGGTCTGCTTGCTCTGTGCTGTGTGCCTAGCACAGTGAGTGACCCTGGGGCGCAGCTGCACACCCCTGCCTGGGCTGGCCCCAGCCACCGTCCACAGGCTTTGTCCTCCTTGGCTCCGCTCTTCAGCTTGCTGCCACTGTAGCACCAGCCTCTCATGTACACTGTGGGTCGGTCACGCTGCTGCCCACACATCACAGTGATGGCCGGAGTCCTGCCTTGGTCCATGAGACCCTCGGTGGCCTCCTTTGCTCCAGGCTGAAGCCACCTCCTGCTGCCCACTCACCCCACTCTGGCGGGACCAGCTGCCCTTCGTACCTCTGTGGACCTGAGGTGGCCCTTGCCCTTCTTCCTTCGGACTTTGCCTGTGTCCCCAGAAAGCTGCCTGTGTCCCCTCGTTCTCCACTGTCCCTGGCTGCAGCAGAGGGTCCCCTGCTCCCTGGTGCTGTCCCTACACTGGCCACACAGGCACACCATCCCGGACCTACTCACCCCTCCCACTTACTACTTTTAATGCTCTCCATAACTTGCCAACATCTTGTGAGCATTACTTATCTCCAGGCTTCTGCCTGGCCTGCACTAGAATTCGTACTGTATTTCGTGGAAGTGGGCTGGGTTTTTCCTCCTGATGTATGTCACATGTGTGAAGCAGTGCCCCTGCGTGGCGGGTGTTCCGCAGAGCAGACTCTCGGTTAGGTGCTGACACGGCCCCCTACCCATCCCTAGCCTCTGGCCAGGGCACACCTTCTCGGGCTCCCTCCTGGTTCTGTCTGCGTGCTGGCCCGGGGACACGGTGAACCCAGCAAGTCCCTGCGCTCCGCATCCTCCTGTGATAGACGCACTCGAGCCCTACAGTAGGTGGACGCAGGAAGACGCCCACGCTTCCCCACGTCTGGATGCCTCTCAGAGCAGTGTTTCGAGCCCTGTGGAGCCAAGCGCTCTGAGCCTGGATTTCCTAAGCTGATCCTAAGTTCTGCCACAGATTCATGGTGAAACCCATATTTTCAATATTTATTTTAGTAAAGCATTATTTTAATTTGTAGTGTATTTTCTCTGATACAAAACTCAAGTCTTCGTTATCTTTTCTCTTCTTCCTGAATTGTTCTGGCCATTCCCACTCGTCCCTATTTCTAGATGATAAGAAAAATTTTTGGTTCTGTTTCAAGAAAAACAAAACTTTGTAGGATTTCAATTAGAGTTGAGTTAAATTTCAAGGAGGATTTGGAGCTACTGATCTGTCACAGTATTCTTTATTTTCATGCAGAAAGTTCTAATTAATAATCACTCGCATGGACTGCATTTGACTGTCCCTGAAATTCTCTATTAGGGTAGCGTTCTGGATCTTCTGTGCTAAAACTCACGCGGGAGCAATGCCAGCTTCCCTTTTCCTCTGTCCCTTCTGCAGTAGGTAGCACCGCGGGACGAGGCCTCACAGCAGAGTCACAACGCGGAGTCTGAGAGCGACCCTGGCATCCAAAATGCGCCTCTAGGCTGTCAACTAAGACACACTATATCACCCTGGGAGAAATCGAATCTTCAGGTCAGGGGTGACGAACGCATCTCTAAGGCAGTGATTCCAGGGCAGGCCTTGCTGCATCCTCTGCACACGCAGGGGCCCTGCGGGGCTGCGCCGGCCGAAGCCTCCCCAGCCCTGGACGCACTGCTGCGCGAGGCTGGCCAGCGAGCGGCAGGGCTCTGTGCGCGGGCTCGGGTTGCAGTTTCCCGAGGGCCGCCGTCCTGCCAGGCGGGAGGCTTGGCGAGCAAAGCGAGACCTCTCCGCACGCGTGAGGCGCGGCCGCTCCGCTGGGCCCCGACGCTTGCGCATTCGCCCTCCGGTGCGCCTCCCGTCTCCTCTGCAAGGCGCCGCTCCAGGAGGACTGCGGGCTGGGCCACGCGGGTTCGCACGCTGCGCAGCCGCTGCTGCCTGACCTGGTGGCCCGCCACCTGCAGCTCCTCTCCACCCTACCCGCTGAAGTTGTGCTTGCGTGGCGGTCGCCTCGTTCCCGTTTGTTCATCCAGGAGAGTCTCGTTCATCTCCCTCCTCTCCCAACTAGCCTGTCACTGCTTCTGATAATTCTGTTCCCTAAATAACTAAAATTGCTTTTCCCTACTCTTCTTTCTGCTTTCCTCACACTTGCTTTACAATACTTTATTTCCTTATTTGGTACAGGGTCTCGCTACGCAGTTCAGACTCCATGATCCTCCTGTCTCAGCCTCCCCAGTGCTGGCCTGGTTTCTGTGGCTAGCACGGTGTGCCTGGTGTTCCAGGGCTGGTATGGCATGCAGTACTAGGAATCCAACCTGGGTCCTTGAGCTTGCCAGGCAGGTGCTTAGACCACTGAGCTATCTCCCCAACCCTTAATAATATATTTTGTGTTGAATTCTTACTTTTTTCTCTCTGATTCATTTCCTAAATAATGAAAATATTTAATACTCAAGTTGCCAACGAATCCAGCCCCATCCCACGTGTAGTGCCCTCACTTCTGTTATTGCCTCTGTGGCTGTGAGCGTGCCTGAGGACAGGTAGGAGGGCGTGTCCCCCCTTTCCATGCAGTCAGAGGTGGGGTCTACTCCGGTTGAGCTAATTTCAACATTTTATTCCATTGCATATAAAAAAATGGGAGAAATATAATTTCTACTTTGGAAAAATAATGAACATTTTAGGGGTTATTTTAGATTATTTCTCTGAGTTTTCTATGGGCCCTATAAAAGGGCGACTACTCAGGATATTGCATTCAGTAGCACTAAAATCCACATTCTAAAGTATGCTGTCAGGGAAGGGCATCGTTCTCCGCTTCGACTGGTTAGAGCTGCAAGGTGGGGGACATGTGAGGAGGTCTGGCTCATTATGCCCTTCTGCCTGCTTCTCCCAGGGCTGTCTTTTTTGCTGATTCTGTGTTGAGATGATGCAATTCAGTAAAATACATAAATGAAACTCACCACTTCCGGTCTTTATACTTTTATTTTTTACTTTATGCATTTGGTTGTTGCAAGGTCTCACTATACAGCTTGGCCTGGTGGTGCTCCTCCTGCATTCAGCCTCCCCAGCGCTGGGATTACAGGCCTGGGCCACCACGCCCCGGGCTCTGGCCAGCTCAGTGCACCCTGGGAGCGGGGCTGGCCTGGCATGTGGTGCTGTGATCGAACCTTGCTCCTGAGCTTGCTTAGGCTTCCCTAAGCAGGGGCTTTAGTCTGCTGAACGATCTTGCCAGCCCTGAAGTCTTAAATTTTCTTGGCAGATGTAAATTATGAGATCGTACTAAACCTATGCTTGTAATTTCACCTGAGTTGAGGTTTTTAGTGTCGTATCTTATAGATATTATATAATGTTTAATATTTTTTCCTTATACTGGGACTCTTCCTGTTGTTGGTGGTGTTAGCCAGTTGATATTTTTCTTACTCCAATAATTTCTATACTTAATTTTTTCAGTTTTTATTGTTTATCTGTATATCTTTTATTGTCCTATTAGTACCCATAAGATTCACATCCTTTTAAACACTGTTCACATTTTTTAAGAATTTTGTTACCTAAACTATAAACCTTAAGTATAAGGCAGCGTTTGTGTTCCCTGCTCTGAAAATGAAACAAGACACGCGGGGCTTCGCAGGGCGCAGGCCTCTCCCAGGAGTTCTCAATTTAAGCGCAGTCTGTCCTTTTCTCCAAATCAGTACCATCTCCTACTCTGTCCTCCTAGTTGGCAGAACTGGCATTTGCCTTTTGACTGTACCCTCCGCAGGCACAAGAGTGTAGCTTCCTGTGCTTGTTCCTCCGCAGCCGCCCTGCCCTGTGGTGACGCTCAGGTGGGACTGCTGCTTTGTCCCAGCTTGTGGGCTGGGACCCTGCAGCAGCACCTTGAGGGTAGGAGCGCCCGCCCCCTCAGCACAGGCGCTGCAAGCCCGCCTCGCTGCCACCTCCCTCGTGGTTGGCTCCAGTTCCCGCCCTCGCTGACTGCCTGTCCCGGAGCCGATTTATTTGCTAAAAGCAAAAGCTGACCCATTTGACCTTCCATTTTATAAACTACGTTTCATTCCCTCCAGGCACTTTAGAATTCCTTCCCTCAGCAGCTGCAGAACGTGGACTCCAGGATCCGGGTGCTGCCCCACCCCGCGCCGTGGGCGTCCCTGGGCTGGAGTTTGGAGACATCCTGCAGACTTCAGCGCCAGTCTCTGGCTTTCCATGTCTGGAGCGGCGCCTGCTAGTTTTACATGTAAGTAATTTCTGTGGGATTGAGGACCAACAAGAGGGAGCAGTGGTCTTGCGATGACCATAGACGGGTGCAGATGCCAGGTCCCCCCCGTCCTTGTCTGCTGGGCCTCAGTGTGTCTGCGGACTCCTCTCGGGTCTCTTCCAGCTGAGGTCATTCTCCCGAAGTCTGCACGGCTCCCGCAGTGTCCTGAAGCTGCTCCAAGGCCCTGCGCAGTGGAGATCCGGCACAGTTCCTTCCTCGGAGTGTGGCGCCGGCTCAGAGGGAGCCAGGATGCACCCGTGGAACCGCGTGAGCTCTGTGATCCCGGAGGCCGCTGTGGGTGGCAGCAGCGAGAAGTAGGGGCGCTAGGGGGGCGTCGGTTGTCAGGAGAGAGGAGCACAGCGCAGGGCTGCGCCATCTGTAGGTCCGCGGCAGGCGCTGTTAGCAGTGGAACTTGTTTTGTGTGTTCAGACGTTGCCGAGAGCGAGCGAGCGTCTCGGGCGCTGCCTTCGGGAGACCCCTTCCTGCGCTGGCCGGAGCCCAGCAGCCCCCGAGCCATTTGCTCCCCACCTGGGCGCACACCTCCGGTTCCCGGAGTCTCCTCGTTTGCTGCTTGACCACGCTCTAGCAGACGCCAACAGTGTTTCTATTCCCTCTTCCTTAGGGGTTTCTTTCTGTACTGAACTTCTGCACTATTTTGAGAAGACAAATGCTTTTATTATTTTTCTGTTTTTCCCCAACTCCTTGTTTTCACATTGTTCTGCGCAAGATCACAACTGGAGTTTCCATCTCATTGCAGTGTGTCGTAGACAGCAAGCCACAGCTTGTTCCTGTTCAGCCACTTATGCTAAGTGTTCAGTGTAGATGTGGACTGACAGTTTGGGAAAATGTTGACCTTTTGAATTCAGTCTGTAACATTTTCTTTTTAAAAAACAATTTGGCATTTAAAAATAAGTCAAAGATCAATAGTTTAAATAATGCATTCACATGAAACAAAATTGAAAAAGTAGAAAGATTTACCAGGAAAACCTCTGTTCCCTGCCTGTGTCCTGGCGATGATGACCTTCCTCACCAGCCATCCCTGCCCCGCTCCTGGGGCGGTGCTCACAGCCCCTGCTGGGCGGGTCTGTCCCTTATTCTGTGCTGGGCGGAGCTCTGCACCTTGGCTGCCTATCTCAGGAACCCTGCGCATCTGTAGATCTCAGGTGGCCCTCAGGCCTGTATGTCAAGGGAGTGGGAGGTAGGGTGGGAGGAGTTAGGCAGCTGGGGGTGTAAGCTCCAGGGGTCCAGGGCCCCGCCCTTCTTGTTTGCATCCCGGCTGCCAGGAGGAAGACAGGCTTCCTCAGCAGTGGTCTCTGGCCATGATGCACGTGGCCACCAGAGACTCAACTCGACAGGGACAAATTTAAAGCCAAAATTAGCCTGTCCACCTTTTGAGTTGATTCTCTTGGTTATTTGGTCACAGTGACAGAGAGCTGCCTGACACAGACCTGCCCTTTCTTGCCAGTGGCTGTTAGGGTTCCGTAGGACAAAGATGACAAAAGTCACTCAGTCCCTTAGTTGACTTAGCCATTTATATCCTGGCATTTTTTTTTTCATAGAGAGCATTCTCTGTCTTTTCTTCTGGTGAGCAGTAATACTTTTGTGAGCTTTTGTTTTTATGGTTGGTGTTTGAAGACACTGTCCAACGTATGTCTCAATAATTTGAGGTTTTTGGGCCAGACCCAAGACGGACTCATGGTTCTGTTGCTGTTCCTCCTGAGGAAGGTCGTGGCCCTGCTGTCAGAAGGCCCAGGCTGCACCCGGGGCAGCTATGACCTCACTAAGCCTGTGATCCTTTCCCTTCAAGTCTCGGGGTCCCCCTTGAAAAGCAGAGGCTGGACCCTTCTTCGGGGCTATCATGAGGGTGAGCAGTGATGATTCACATGAAAGCCTGCATCACCTGCAGAGCTCAGGTGCCCTTGGCCCAGGGGGCCTGGTGCTGGGACTGCTTGGTGAGCTGCAAGTGCACTGTGAGCATCCAGCTGGAGCCTTCTCGCCCTCCCTGCATATCGGACTGTGTGGGGCGGGGGCTCCCACTTAGCCGGTGGCCCTGCAGAACATCCTGAGCTACTGTATGCTCCTTGCCAGGCAGTGGCCAGGATGGTCAGCTCTCCTCTGGAACTGGGTTTGAACCTCTCCCTTCCTTGATGCCCCTGTGGTCTGTAGAGGTGGGACGAGGCCACCTCCCTGCTGCTGGAGACCCAAGCCCTGGGAAAGCCTGCAATGGAGCATGGCTGAGTGCTACCCACTCCACTGGCCCAGCAGCCCTACTGATCTCATGTCCCCTATACAAAATTCTCTGAATCCAGACAAAGATTAGGTGAAATATCCACTAATGTAGGAAGAAGGGTGGGACATGAGACCATAACCAGACAGACCTGGGCAGTCACAACTCATGGCCTGGAGGACAATGGGTGAGCCTGCTCAGGGCTCCTGTGAACAGATCTTTGAGGACTCCAGGCTGTGCTGTGAACAGTACTGTCATAGGCACACAGCACACTGATAAGGCAGGCTGTGAGCACCAGCCTAGGAATGAGTGAGGGAGCTTCGCAAGAACTTGATCTTCTACGCCCCTGCTGCTCGCAGGGGCCGGGCTGCCCATCGCTACCCCAAGCCCCTGCAGGTTGGGCTCTATGCCTCGCCCTGCTGCCCTCAGCTGCAACCCTTGCTCTCTGATCTTTTGCAGGTGCAGAAGGATGAGGGGGAAAAATGTCACCAGGGTCAGCATGTTCATCCTGCTGGGCTTCCCCACGGCCCCCGGGCTGCAGTACACACTCTTCCTCCTCTTCCTGCTCACCTACCTCTTTGTCCTGGTGGAGAACACGGCCATCATCCTCACCGTCTGGAGCAGCACCTCCCTGCACAGGCCCATGTACTACTTTCTGGGCACCCTGTCCTTCCTAGA
>PVKA01032258.1:0-25483 GCA_004027165.1 Ctenomys sociabilis
AAAAAAAAAAAAAAAAAAAAAAAAAAAAAAAAGAGAGAGAAGAATTGAAATCAATGACACAATGTCAGAATTGTGCAAACATATTGCGGTTTGTGTGTAACATTTGTTGTTCCACCTTCTACCTAAACATCCCATTCAACCAGGCAAACTAGCTCCAATGGGCCAGGTGGCACAGGTCTCCTACCCAGCAGAGAAGCAAACCAGCAGCTCCTGGGCTGACCAGGGCATCACCTAGGGCACACGGGATGTGGGCTGAAGATCCTGCGCATTCTAAAAGAAGTTCTTTAAAAAGTCAGACTCTTCGCACACATATAGTGAACATCCTCAGAATCCTGTGACAGAAGACCTTTTATTTCTGAAAAAAAAAAAGAGGCAAGGAGTATGAACCACCTCTTCTGTGGAATACTCCTTTATTAGAAAGGACCACTTTCCCAGAACCCCTTGCTCTCCCCTTACACCTTCACTGGCTAGAACTGGCCACCACATGGCTACCACTGGACACCCAGTTGGTTTGCAGGAGTCAACTTAGATTAATCATAATTTGCTTCCAGGGCAGGCACGTGGCTGCCCAAATAAAATCCAAGTCTCAAAACTGAAGAGGAAGAGGTGATGGCTCAGGAGCACGCAACTTCATGTGTCCACTACGTAGAGTAAAAGTTTCCAAGTTCTGAGCAAGAAAAACTCTGGTCTTAAAGTTAAACTTTCAAACTAATGGAGGAAAAAAGGCCTATGTTAGTGTGTGTGTGTGTGTGCGTGCGTGTGTGTGTATTAATGGGGATTGGTCCTAGGACCTCACACATGCAAGGCAAGTGTTCCACTCCTGAGGCTACAGCCTCAATCCTCTTTATATTTTCTTCTGAGACAGGGTCTGGCTAAGTTGCTTAGATTAGCCTCAGTCTTGCAATGCTCCTGCTTCAGCCTCCAAGGAGTCGTGATCACAGGAATGCACCACTGCACCTTGTTTACCAATGCACTTTAGCTAAAATATAAACAAGTACCCTCCCTAGTAAATTCTTCTTTACATCCTGTCATTTAATGTATTTTATTTATTTTTTTGCTGAACTGGGGATTGAACTCAGACCCTTGCGCTTGCCAGGGAGATGCTTATTTTACTGAGCCATCTCCCCAGCACCCCTGTCACTTAATTTTTTATATTCCCACAACTCTCTCTCTCTCTCTCTCTCTCTCTCTCTCTCTCTCTTTGTATTTAAGACAGGGTGTACAGGGTGTACAAGGTCTCACTGCATAGGTTGGACTTGTAGTGATCCTCCTGTTTACAGTCTCCCAAGTGCTGGGATTGCAGGCATGTGCTACCACGCCTAGTCTCAGTGTGCCATTTCAGTGTGTCCCAAGGGCAGGGCCTGAATGGCTGGCAGGCCCAGGGATCGAACTCCGGCCCCTCTGTCTAAGCGACACGTTAATCACTGAGCTATTTGTCCAGCTTTGTTGCCACAATTCTTGAAAAATTATTTGGAAGCATCCCTGTTCTTGCCAACTCAGTACACCTTAATTAAACACCTACAGTTCTTCTCTTGCTGAAAAATATCCTCATGAACTACAAATGTCCATGAATAAAGTACTCTTTAAACCCAGATTCCCAGGCCCTGCCTCCCAAGATCCTGAGTCCTTGGATTTGGGGTTCACCCAGAGGGTGCTGTATTTTCAGACAATCCCTGTGAGAGTTCAGTGCAGGTGGCGCAAGGCCATACTTTGAGAAACAGCACCATGCCACCCCTCCCGATGTGCAGTCACCCCCTCCTATGGATGAGCAGCTACTATGAACTGAGGCCTCGGAGCAATCTCAGTTCCCATTAAAAACTCTTGGATATGCTGCAGCCTCAAACACCCACCTGGCAACCGTGCCACCCTATCTGAATATCTCCTCGTAAACTCAACATGTTCCAAATCGAACTCATTTTCTCCCCACACCTGCTGCATATAGAATAAAGTACGAGTTCCTCTGCCTGGTGCCATCCCCGGTGTCCTTCTCCTTCATGGCCTTACTCGCTTTTTCTGTTGAGCAATACTCTTGACTTCTCACCAAACCTGGACACAAACACCTTTCTGTCCTTTTTGCTGTCCGAACTCAAGAGTGCTGGGCACAGATGTGCCATCTTCCCCGGTCCCAAATACACTTCTTGCCACCTGTCCTCCTGTCCCGCCTTTTTGTAATGGGCTGGCACAGTGTACACCTCTACCTGGATGTTACATTTTGATTCCGGTGCCCACTGTGCTATATGGTGCTCTTGAACTGCTGGTTTTCTTTGGAACTTGAGCTCCTTGTAAGCTGGGGCTGTGGCTTATTCTCTTTAGATTCCTAGCTTCTAGGAAGCAATCAGCAGTGTCTAGCTAATGTGTGCTTGGCAATCAGGCCAGGGAGGAGCTGAGAAAAGGCCTGGATTTGGCATCAAAGAGGTCACAGGCAATGTCAGTTGTGAGAACCCTCTGCTGGGAGGGTCAGCCTCCCTGCTGGGTTACCACACAGGGCAAGCTCTGTCCTGTCCCCAGGACGAAACCTGACAAGGCAAACTTCACCCAGGGCAGCAGTGCGCAGGCCCACTGATTGATTAATCACAGAGCCTGGCTCAATTTGGTTTAACAGCGCTTAGCTTAGCCTGCCCTCCCCCTCCCTCTACCCCATTTCTCTGGGCAATGTGTCTGTCTAGTTTGTCCAAGAGCAGCCCGGTCTGCCAGTCCATACAAACCAAGCTGCTCCCCATTTCCCCCCCATCATCCCAGAAATCCCTCTGCAAGGCTTGCTTCTCTGAATGGCCTCTCATGTGCAAATCGAGCCTAATCTGCCATTTCCTCAACCTCTGTCCAACTTGCCCTGCCTCTCGTGCACCTGTGGAGAGGCCTCTTTCTCATTCGCGGGCTGCTTGCGTTTTATGCCACAAACTCCTTTCTGCCAGCACTGTGAGGCCCTCACTTCCGCCCAGCCTGCACCCCAGCCCCCTGTCTGATCATTTTTCGTCAAGGAGCAGAAGTAGCAAATGAGTGGTAGCCCTCCGCTCCCTGGACTTTGTCAGCATCATGTCTCTAAGCCTGTCACTTCTGCTCGACCATTAGCTTCTTGTCACCCTGCCAAGCCTCCTCCCAGCCTTTGTCCTTTGCCCTTGAAGCCCTCTCTCTGCTGTGCCTCCTTTCATGGTCCCTCCAAATACTCTGTCTTGTCACGGGCACTTGACTTAGGAGCCTTGCCATTATTAAACACTGCTCTATCACAAAGTGTATCGCTGGAACTGATCAAAGATGCAAAGCAGAAATCCAAAATAATTTCTTAACAAAAACAAAACTAGGTGTGTGTTATGACTTGTTCAGCAACAAAACCTCTAGGGGAAAAAGGAGAGGAAGATGAAATAAAGAATGTGCAGAAAAGATAGATAAAATGAAAGGGCCAGCCAAATTGCTCAACGGATTAAGGCACCTGCAAGCAGCCCAAGGGCAGGGAGTTCCATCCTCAGGCCTTCAGTGCCGGCCCTGCCCTGAGGGTGCACTGAGATAGCTTGGGCTTGGTGGCGCATGCCTGTAATCCCAGGTCTGGGAGGCTGTAAACAGGAGAATCACTATGAGTCTGATCTAGTAGTGAGACCCTGAACACCCTGTAGACCTTTCCCTTAAAATTAAAAAAAAAAGAAAGAAAGAAAATGAGACAGGCAGGCTGCCAGAAAGACAGGAGCACAGAGACAGAGCAAGAGATCAAAAGAGGCATGATTTTTGAAAGATGGATCCCGAATCAGTTAACTGTCTCTTCTGGACACCTCCTCAAGGGACAGACTACAGTCTCAGATACAGAAATTAGGACCTGTGAGGAAAATGAGAACACTCGCCACCCCCCCCCACACACACCTCAAGCCCCTACTGACATCGGGCTGTGAGTACCCAGAGAGTCACAAGGAGACACACACTCCTAAACTCCACCCCCAAGAGAGGAATAGCCCCACCCTGAAACATTGCATAAATACAGAAAAGACCTTTGCTTATTCATCATGTGAACTATGGCTGGCACTCTTTCATAGAAAGGCAAATTAAGAAGAGGTAACTGGCACAGATGGTTATCAATTCCCTTCTTGTCTTCATTCTTATTTCTTTTTTTTTTTTTTGCAGAACCGGGGATTGAACTCAAGCCCTTGCGCTTGCCAGGGAAGCGCTTTTTCCACTGAGCTATCTCCCCAGCCCTTCATTCTTATTTCTCAAAGCACCCTGAAGTTAAATGGTATTTGAGCAAACCAAAGTTCCATGGGCTGAAAAAAAAATTTATCTATTAAATGAGTTAATATTCATAGACGCCTTAGAGCACTAAGAGTTGATGCGCTTATTAAGTGGATAGAGTGCGGTGCAGACCATTCTGCCTCTAGACAAGTGGGCTAGCAGCCCCTGAAATACCTCCTGTCTTAGCCTTGACCTTGGCCCTAGTGCTCTACTGAACCGCTCTCTAGTGCCCTCTTCTGGTGCCTGGCTGAACCTACCCTCTCCACTGGCCTCCACCAATCCAAAAACTGCTCTTGCTTTCAGTGGAATTTAGGGGCCCTACATTCTCTTGGATATTGGTCTCATACAAGCAACTGATGTAACTCTTGTTGCCAAATCCAGTGGGTGCCTTTCCATTTTCACCTCATGAGACCTGTCAGGGGCAGGTTCTTGCTCTATGAGTTTGAGGTCCCACCCTGTCTGGTGGTCCTGCTGCTTGTCTGTCCTGTTGTCCATGTGGAAATCCTTTCTCCCCTTTCCTGCTTTGAAACACTGCTGCTCCTCCAGGCTGTCTCTGGTCATCTCCTTTCCTGCTTTCTCTCTCCCTGCCAACCCATGGTGGCATCTTGCTGTGTAGTCTGTGCCTTGCAGTCCCCACAGGGAAAGGACCCATTTATCTATCCTCAGCTTGCCCATTCATGAAAGAAGAATCTAAGCTCATTTTCACATTTTCCATCTGTATGATGCCAAGTGAGCTTCTGCAGAAAAGTTTTGCACTTCCTGGACTAATGTCAGTTCTGGGATCCATAGAGGTGGGCAGCTCATCCCGGTGTCTTCATCCTTTTCCCCTTTAAAGGAACTTGCTCCAGCCAGCTCCCTTCCCACAAGAAGACCATCCCCGACATGTTTCCAGTTGACACAGTGATCCTCACGCTAATGCACCTTTTGTGTAGAATTACTTATAGTCAGACAGCAGCTGTGACAGAGTTAAAGGCTATTCCTAACTACTAATCAGTGCCAAGTCGAAGGACATCGAAACCAGCATGCCAGGGACCTTGCCTGAAGGGGCTGTCAGGCTAGTTGAAGGGACAGGATGCCTACTCTGAAGAGGAGCATCAGCCCGCTAGGATAAGGCATGACATGGAACAACAGTGTGTGGGGTGGGCAGGAGATGCTTGGTAAACCCAGGGGAAGAAGAAATAAAAATCAATAAGGCCAGTCCCAGGGGAGGTGTTTAGAATAATAACTGTCTTTTATTGAACCCCACATGCTTTTTTTTTTGTTTTTTAAGTATGAGGGATTGAATTCAGGACCCTGCACTTGCCAGGCAAGCACTTATTCTACTGATCTATCTCCCTGGCCCACCCACATGCTTTTTATCAGCACATCTGACCTCACGAGCTGTATGAGGATTACACTGAAAGGCTTTGTCAAGCTCCTAGTGTGCTCTGAACAAGTGGACCTACAGTGAATTGCAACTAACACTCATTTAACAAATATCGGTGTCATATCTGCCACGTGTTGGACCATGTACAATTGCAGGGAAAATAATGCTAAGCATGTTATCTGTGTTTTCAGCCATCAGTGACTTACAATCTAGAGCTGTACACGCTGCCCAATGAGGCAGCCACTGGTCACTGGGGAGGGGGCTCAGTAACATTGCGAGTCTGCATTACATGTCTCCAGTGAGCCGCAGTGGATGTGAATTGATGTCACTGCAAGAAGTCCTATTGGCCAGCACCAGAAAAGGGCAGAAAAACAATAAGCCAGTGTGCACCTGTACCATAAAGGCTAACAGGTATGAAAGAATACTATTATTATTATTATCCTCACTATAATCAAGATGCAGAAATTGAGGTTCGGAAATTGAGGTTAGCAACTGGAGCAAGTTCACACTCAGTGGAACTGTTTAAGCTGGGATTTAAACATAGGTGTGTCCTATTGCCATGCTATTCTCAGGCTGTGATAAATTGAGTCAAGCACAAGTAGGAACCGGCTAAAGAGAGAAGACAAAGAAGGCAACTTCTGGTGGGAAATCGACTGTTCAGGCAAAGGCACCAAGGCACAGGTGGGCAAGGCTGGCGAAGGACCACAAATAAACCAGTCTGGCTGGAGAGGCAGTGACTTGCTGAACTCCTGTCCTCCGAGAGCCAAGTCGGTACTTGCCTGCCTTGATTAAAAGCCAAGGAGCTGGCAACTAAGCCCTGTGTGTAGAGTTTAGCCACAAAGGACAGAAGGCAGGGGCATGGCCCGATGAGAACTAAGCATTATGAAGAGGGCAGTGCTTAGCTTGAACCGGCAATGACCAAAACTAGGGAAACCGGTTACGGACTGCAGGGTTGATGGAAAGGAGGAGGCCAGAGGAACACTGGAAATCAAAGAACACCAGCTCAAGAGCCTAAGATTCAACACTGTGTGACATTGGGCAATAAAGTTGACTATTCAGGGTTTCAGTTGTTGAAATCTAAAAGGGCATGGCCAGCCCCGGGCATCTCTGAGGCTCCTTTAAGCAACGGTTGTCGTCGAGATCCTGCAAGTACCGAATGACATTGGGCCGAGAAAATTCAGGGGAACTGTAGCACCGAGCACAGGTGAGAGGAAGATGGCAGCCCAAGACCATCCTCAGGTGAAGGGGGGGTGAACATTGAGTCACTCAGAAAACCAAGTAAGTGTGGGCAAGAGCCTGACTTTGGGGTGATGGATGGAGCATGGGATACAGAGTCTGGGGCAGACAAGATGTAGTGAGAAAATAGTGGGTTTGTTTTTAAGAAAACAGTACAGTGTTAATGATCATTATTACACAGCCCAAATAACAGCTTTAAAATTTTTTTGACCTATGACCCACAGTTCTCCACACTTGCCTAGAATATGTAACTAAATCAAAAGATTTGTAAAACACTGGTTATCCTCAGTAAGTGCAAGGGATACTGACATTTTCTTTTTCTTTTGCCTTTTTGAGACTATCTTACTATGCAGTTCAGGCTAGCCTTGAGCTCACTTTGTACCCTGGGCTGGTCTCTCAAACTTTTGACAATCCTCTTGCCTCATCCTCCAAGGGTATTACAGGCATGCACCACATCTCCAGGCTGACACAGTTTTCCACCGGGGGTGGTGGGGTGAGGTGCCAGGAATCAAACTCTGAAACTCGCGCTTGCCAGGCAGGCACTCAGCCACTGAGCTACATCCTAGCCCTTCCATTTAATTTTATTTCATTCTTTTAAGAAGTTGGCTGTCACTCAGCCAATTCGTTTTATGATCTAGTTATGTACCAAAACCCAGAGCTCTAAGAACACTGCCTAAAGGATCCTACAAGTCTTAAACCTGAGGGTGTCAAGGCATCCTGCACAAATGCTCAAGAGAAAGGTGCAGCTGGAGCTCGGATCCCAGAGGCCAGGGGCAGGGATCCTCGCAGGGTAACCTCCCACCCTGGTGGTAAAGTGGGGAGGGATTGCGGCCACTTAGCCATGAGTGTGCCACCTCTGATGGCACACAGATTGCAAAGGTCCTGCACCCACCCGGTCCTCCATTCATTCCGCTGGGGTCTCAGGGAGCGAGGCAAGGTGAGGCACTTTGCCGGCACCCGACACGCGCGATCCCCTCCCCACGCACCCCACGCGCTCACCTCGCCACGTGTGCACAAGGCACCCCACGTGTATGCACACGTACCTACACGCGTGCACACTCACCCATGCACTCACCCCCATGCATCCCACGACTGGTCTGCACACACACACACACACACACACACACACACACACACACGCATGCACGTCCACGCGCACACAAAGTTCCATTCGCTTTCTGCCCAGGCTGGCCCTCCCGCGCCCGCCGAGCCCACGCACGACCGCGGCTGGCGCGCTGCAGCCGGCCCGGGCCCGCCGCCCGCACCCGCCGTGCCCCGCGCTCGGCCCTCCCCGCCTGGCATCCGTGCCATCGGCGCTCGATTGCGCGCGGGCTCCTGGGCCCTTCCCGGCTCGGCTCTCCGCGCGCCCCGCGCCCCGCGCCGCCCCCCGCCGCCCCGCGCGCCCGCCCCGCCCTCCCGGCGCCTCCCGCCCCGCCTCCCCGCCCCCTCCTCCCACAACTTTCGCGGAGCCCCCACACACAGCCATGCTAAGCTGAGCTCCGGCCGGGCCCTGGCCGCGCGCTGCCCGCCCCGGCTCCCGCCCTCCGCGGACCCGGCCCTCGGCCCCGGCTCTCGCAGGCAGGGCCCGGTCCGCGGCGGCCACGGCGACGGCGACGCGCCCGGCCCCCTCCCCCGGCGCCGGCCGAGCGAGGCGGTGATGCGGGAGCGGGCGGCCTCGGCGGCGCCGCGAGCGGAGACACAGGCTCAAGATGGCAGGAGCCGCCTGAGGCGGGGGGGGCCGAGCTCGCGCGCCGCGCGCCCGCGCCGGGTGCCATGAGCCGCGGACACCCCGGCCCCGACGGCCCGCGCGTGCGGAGGTGAGCGCCGCCGGCCCAGCTTTGTTCGCGCGGGGGTGGGGGCCGCGACCTCGCGGCGGGGCTCGGGCTCGGCCGGCCCGGGTGGGGGCGGGGCGGGGGGTGTGCCGGCGAGGGGCGGCGCGGGGCGGCCGGAGGGCGAGGGCTCGGCGGGCCGCGGCAGGGGTGCCTCGGCCGTCACCGCCGGCTGCGGCGCCTGCCCTGCCCGCCTCGCTGCGCCCTCTCCGCTGCCCTCCACTCCCACCCCACGCTCCTTTATTCTTCGCGAGCCTCCATGGGGGTGGGGGGGCGGCGGCTGTGGAATCGGATTGTGTGGGGCCAGGCGCGGAGAGGGGATAAAGATGAAAAGTCCATTTCAGACCCAGGCAGAACAATGAAATAGGCTCAAATCTCCCCGCATTAGCGTGCGGAGGGGAGAAGGTAGTTTGGGTTTTCAAGTCAGGGGCGGGCGGAGACGTTTTTTTTTTTTTTTTTTTCTGTATGGGTCTGGGTAGATCCGTATTGTGCACCTTCACCTGGCTATTTTTTCCGATTTGACTGTCTTCAGGAAGAAAGAAAAGAAGGTAAGGCAAAAGCGCTACATTTGCCTTGCACACTCTTTCGTTTCTCTTCAGTCAGTTCTGTACGGCTTCTTTCAGAAATCAAACCCGAATCAACTAAGTTTTTACACTTCGATTCTTTTTTTTTATTTGTAGTACGAGGGGTTTTCAACCAAAGTGTGCCAGATTTTCCAGTCGTTTCATCGTGAAAATGTTTCTCTCGTGAAATCACTGAAATAGCAGCCTTTCCATACTTTTAGTGGGGGTCCATCTGGCTTTCTTTCGGTTTTGTTCAGATACTCTGGATTAAATCGCAAATGAGAGGGGAAAGGGTTTGCATGGAACCGAGAGGAGGAGCAAGAAGAGATTGTAATCCTATAAATCCGGAGAACAGTCGTGGGGAGTGAGACAGGGATCACATTAATAGTTTTATCTGTTAGGAGAGGCTGATTTTAAAAAAATAAAACTTATCTGAAAAGAAAATCTGTTATTAGTTCCAAGCTGCAAATGAATTAGGTTTCTGGATGGCATAGAGTTACCAGTCAGGCCTTGGATATTGAGGCTGTAAATAACCTATCGACTGTAAATATTTTTTTTCAGACTCTCTTAGAAACAAAGGGGCTGTTTAGAAGGCAACAGAGAGATGTTATTCCAGGGGCTTTCCTCTTTGATTGTGAAGAACACAAGGTCCATTTAACGATTGGACAAAGCGAAACAAAATTTCTGATCAGTCCACCACGCAGAAGAGAACATGCTGGTGGATTTGGGAATATGCAGGAGAGCCCATGTCGGGCATGCATTGTTCATCTGTCTAGGGGAGGGGGCTGCAGTCAAAGCTCCCACTGTCTAGAGTGTTAAAATGAAACAGTTTTCTCTTTATTAAGTACGTACCTCCTTGAGACTCCCTCTGCTGGACACTAAGAGTGAGCATTAGAGAAGGAACTTGGCATTGAATTGAGAACTATGGACTGCCGGTTTCTCTCCCTGTTACAGTGGAGTGGGTATGTGGATTGGGATGTATTTTGTCAACTTCGTGCAAAGCCACCTTGGGAACTGCACAGCTCACGTGTTCATTCATCCTAAATCCATGTGGAGGGTTTGCCATCCCCTTGCCTGAGACCCGACACTCCCATTTTTATTGCATAGCTCTCAGTGCATCACATCAGATAAAGAACTGTAGGTGTGTAAGGTGTTATGGTTTAAGAATAATCATGATCTCAAAGGTCTCAGCTCACGGGTTTTTCTTGCCAGCCTGCCTTTCCTGTCACAGGTGATCCACCTTGTCTCCCTCCTCAATCCTTGGTTTTCCAGAATCTTGTCTGTGTGCTTTCTCGATTGCTCCTATGTTTGGTAGCCTTTTATTATACAATAGTTTTTCTGTGTATGTATAATTCTTTTGCTAGTTTTCCTCCTAACTCTTTTCATTATAAGTGTATGTGCTGCCAAAACAGACACTCTTGCACTCTTCAACAGCTCAATGTCACTCAGTCAAAAGCTCAGCCAGGTCTTTTGAAGAGACTGTTGGGCACGATATCCATGGCCAGGGATCGAGCTGCTGTGACCCATGTACCCCTACAGTGGTGACGGCTTCTGAGATTTTCACAGGCCTCCATCCTCTCTTTGGTGACACCCAGTGTGTCCAATGAACCTGGTATTTACCATACTCTCATCAGGGCATGTGGACTTCCTGTGTGTTTCTTAAATGTGCAGGGCTTTTCCTGTGGCATTCTCTTGGAAGGGGGATTTCTAATGGATTTTTTTTTTTTTTTTTTTTTTTTTGTCTTTTTGAGACAGGGTCTCACTATGCAGTTCAGGCTGGCCTTAAGCTCACTTTGTAGCTCAGGCTGGTCTCGAACTCACAACAATCCTCCTGCCTCCGCCTCCCGATTCTAATGGATTTTGAACTTCGAAAAATTGAGTGTGATTCTTCTGAGGAGAGAAGTAAATGACATGTGAGGCCTTTGGCTGGAACTGCTTCAGTGGAGTTGGAATCCTGGGTGAAGGCCTGCATGCATTAGCGGAATATCCAAAACTTAGACAAGAATGTTGTTTTTGAAGCAAGGTATATTTAATAATATGATTTGATGGATAACAAAGTATAATCACTCTAGCAAAGTTTGCTTTAATAAGGCTGGGTTTATAAATAGCACATTAGTTTTCAGTGGCTTGGTACTGATCAAGTTAAACTTCTTTCAAAAAGGTTTATTTTCTTTGGAAGGTTAAACATTTGCCTTGTGACTGTATTTACTCCATCAACTTGTTTAGCAGGGCCATTTCAGTACGTAGTACAAAGGCCAACCACAAAGGTCTGGATTGTCGTGGGTTTGAATTAGAGAGGCCTACATTCCAAGTGAATTGTGTCTCACTGTACCTGAGATGTGGTATGTCAATTAGTATTGGTTTATATCAAGGAGCACTTCATAGTCAGGCGTCTAGAAACTCACACTGAAATCCATCATTAGATGGACTAAAAGACACCTTTCTACCAAGAAATGAGATTCTGAATCATCTTCCCTTAAAAGAATTTGATGACACATGTCCCAAAATATCTTTTCCTGTGTTTATATTTTACATCTTAAAAATGAGTAAGTATAAATATTGTTTTCCAACTCATCACATTTGAATAGTGAATCAAAGCTCGTTAATTTTAACTGTGACTCTGGTCAGTGTGGTATGGCATTTGAATCAGAGAAATTGGAGTCTGGATATGATTTTGGGTGTGTTATTTAACTTCTCAGAGCTTTTATTATTATTATTTCTAGCTTTATTGGATTGTGTGAGGACTCCGTTAGAGACTAGTATATTTAGTAAAGTCCCAGCTGTAACAGGCATTTTCTTGGTGTGTTAAATCCCTCTATCTTCTGAGCTGCTTACAGGGATGATGACCCCAGGGAAAGAATAACCCACATATAGTTTAGAAAACCAATAATAGCAACATTTCAATTATTAATCTCCTGCTATTCCTTTTCCAGTTTGGGCACCAGCAACAATAAACCCCCTATAGCCACAGAAAAAAAGAATCTTTTTTTTTTACCCCTCTGTGACCTTTTCAGAGTCTTTATTCCCATTGAGCTTCTCCTGGTTTCTGATGGAGAGCTTCTTTTCTGTAGTGGCACTTTCTAGCCACTTTAAACATGTGCAAACAAATGCTAGAACAGAGTTGCAGAGGCTACAGCTGTGCCTCTGAGAAAGTAATCCCAAATGTGAGAGGTAAACTTTGCCCATAGCCAGGGTCAGTTTTGAAATAAGGCCACAGGCCAGGAACCCCCTGAGCCTCCTTGGAGGAGACTCTGCACGTACAGCACCTCTAGGCAGGAGCTGCCTCACCATGTATTATCAGTTTCCTACCAAAGAAAATAGGGTGCAGTATGCAAGTTATAGCTGCTCATATTCTTCATTTTTTATGTTTTATGTTCTTTTATTTCTCTCTTCCTCCTGTAGAGACCAATCTTGGAGAACCATCTTTAAGGTTTATATGGAACAAAGTAGTAATGATCAAGAGGGTAGGGTATGTGAGCATTTTTTTATTGTTCTCTGAACATGTAATTTGCCAGTGCTTTCTGGTAGCCTGTGATGACAATTCAAGCACTTGAGGTTGCTATCAAAGATGGGATTCAGAATAATGCCAGCAGACTTTACAGATAGAGCGCGAACTTGAAAGGACCGAACTTGTAAGTTCCATTTCGTACGGCAATACCCTGTTGGGGGGAAAAAAACCAGGAAATTGAAAATCTGGAGGAGCACAGGAAGATCTTTATTTTTTCTCTAAAAGAAACTGAGATGTGTGGGGTGGGTGCTGTTAATTATGATTTAGACTGTGTGCTATGCTGGGCATTCTGCAACCTGTATTCACATAAACTCACTGCTTCCCCACTCTGCAGATCAGGCCACATCTTTTATGCGTTCCTTCAGCAAACATTTACATAGGGTCTGCTATGTACTGGACCCGTGGCAGATTCTGTGTTTGGAGAAAGGACAAAGACTTGGCCCTTGTCCTCAAGGAGTTCAGGTTATGGGAGTTGAAAGTCAAGATCTTTAAACTTGGATTCACTGGTGGGGAGGTCTGAACCTAGAGGAAATTTGTTTCCTATTTTTATTTTAGTGGCAGCTCTTAGGTGAAAAGGACAGGCCCTTCCTCTCAATTTTTTTCTTGAAATATTATCTTTTTTTTTTTTTTTTTTTGTGGTACTGGGAATTGGATTTGAGACCTTGTACTTGCCAGGCAGGTGCTTTTGCCACTGAACTATATCCCCAGGCCCTGAAATACTATTTTTATTTGGACTAAAAACTACAAGTACTTCTGAGTGTCAAAAGTATTCATTACAGGTTTCCTTAGAAATACCCTCAAGTATTATCTCTTTATTTCAAAAAACTCTTTCTCTTTCATTAGTTAAACTTTACATTGTCAATGCAAATACATTTCTCATTTGCACATGCTGTGGGAGTGTTTTCTGTTTTCTCATTTAGTTGTGGGCTGTGTTGTGAAAGGGCTCTTGAATCCATGTGTGGCTGTTAGAGAATTGATTTCTGGCTTTGCTGCTGTGCTCTTGTACTCTGGGTGGATATACAGTCATACTTATCAGTGGGGACAAAGATCAACCCAGCAGCATTCAGTGCTACTTCCCGGGAGGAACAGGTCATTCTGGGAATTATGGAAAGAGGAAAGCCTGGTTCTGTCCTGGGGAGTATAGAGCCTCAGAACAGTAAAACCCAGAAGGATGTGGTCACCCCCTGCCTGCAGGAAGGTAGATGTCCCTGACTCGAAACCTTTGGTTCACTGAAGCATTTTTTTCAGGAAAGGTCATGAGAGACTCTCCCACTGACTAATTCTATTAAGGTGATTGTCAAGAAATTCCCAGGCCTGGCTGAAATCTTGCCTGCTGTCATTCAAACTTGTTTTCTTTTACTCTTTTCCTTTCTTTTGGTTGGAACCAGGGATTGAACTCAGGCCCTTGTGCTTGCTTCTGAGAAGCACTTATTCTACTGAGCCATCTCCCCAGCCCTCAATTACCTTTTCTAAAACCATTCATATAGTTAAAGATACTGGGCTGGGGAGCTAGCTTAGCAGCATAAGTGTTTGCCTGGCAAGTGCAAGGACTTGAATTCAATCCTCTGTAAAAAAAAAAAAAAAAAAAAAAGTTGCTAACTGGATCTCTTAGGCTTTTTCCTTGCAGAACCCTAGTGTCCCTAAAACATCTTGTCTCTTCTGAACTCTAGTTTCTCCCTGCGGATGTAGGGGAAATGGTGGTGATAGATCTGAATGCAGTTCTTCTTCTTTTTTTTAAATATATTTGGTTGTTGCAGGGTCTCACTACACAGCTTGGACTTGTGGTGATCTCCCAGTTTTCAGCCTCCCCAGAGCTGGGATTACAGGTGTGCGCCACCATGCCTGGACTGTTGCTGGCTCAGCCTGCCCTGAAGTGGTACCGCAGAGCACTTGCCTAAGCTTGCCTAAACAGGCACTTTAGTCTGCTGAGCTATCTTGCCAGCCCCCGAATGCAGTTCTTTTATATGTTCTTATTAGTACCACATATGGTCCCCAAAAATAACTTCAAGTTTTTTATATGCTTGAGAGCACCTAAAAGCCAAGTGCCCTGACAGATTTGGCTTTATATCTCCTACAATAGCTGTGCAGTTTCTTAAATTAGTAGGCACTTCACAAATATTTGTTGACTTGTCTGTTCCATATATATATATATATATATATATATATATATATATATATATATATATATACTTCCCCCCCCCCCCCATGGAACTGGGGATTGAACTCAGACCCTTGCACTTGCCAGGGAAGTACTTATTCTACTGAGCCATCTCCCTGGTCCTCTGTTCCTTTTAATATATGTAGCAATATATTATATAGTGGCTGTGGATTGGTGATTCAGTTAACTTGAATTTACCTCAGTCCTAACTTTTCTCTTGTAGTCTGATATCCTCAGCCCAAAGTAGCCACCACCTTTGGCTTGACTCTGTTGAGTACATTGAATTTCATCCCTCTGGTTCCGTTTAGAATCTTTTGCAGATCTGACAAACAGAATGGAGATGAGATAAATATAAGAAAACTTGAACTGTGCTTATATGAAGAAAGAGTACACAGAAAAATCTCAATGATTCAGGCTAATATTAGTTTATTAGAAAGGAATTTGTCAAGTTCTTTATAGGTTGTGAGTCAGCAAACACCCTATTTCACTAGGTCCCCTAAGTTGGTAAGGTAGGTGTTTGCTGTTTGCAGAGTGACTCTGAGACAGGCTTTCACAAGATAGTCCTCCTTCCCTGTAGCTGGTGAAAAAGGCAAAGACAGAATGGACAGTCTCATTGCAATTGGTGCATTTTCTGATGAATGTCCCTTCCATTAGAATGCAAACTAGGAAAATTGTTGCCTAAAAAGCAAATCTTTAAAAATGCAAAAATAATTCTATGATTTTATAGCCACTTATTTCTGAACACAGCATTGAACAGATTTGTAGTGATTTTGGTAGTGTTCTAACAGTTCTTGCTGACTACTTTTGTCCTAGCAGGTTTTGATTAATTAAATGCCATGTTTAAACAGAATTAAGATTGATTGACTCTTATGCATGTCTCAATGCTTTAGACTTTATAAAACCTCTGTCATAAAAAGAATGCAGTGTAATATATGAGGAACAAGGGCATCTCTCCTTCCCCCTAAGGTGGTTTTGTCCATCTGCAGTGAAAGATTAAAGATTTCTCTGGAACTTTCCATAATGTGTAATGGAAAAGCATTTCTGGTCCAGTTACAGATTGTATCCTGCAGAAAAAAAGTTTGTGGATATTTACCATTTTTCTCCAACCAAAATTTCCTTACGGATCAAACTAGTGAGTTGTTATTAAAATATATCTTTTCTAAAGGTTTATCATAATAAAAGTGATCCATGATGTCAGCTTTATATAGAACTTCTAGGTTTAGAGCCTTCAAGAAGCACATTTTAATGGTGTATGTGCCTGTAATACTGTTAAAAGTCATATATATGATAAGGAGAGCTTGCAAAACTGGCTTGTGTCTTGTTGTAAAATTATATTTTTTCTCCAATAAAGAATTTATAAGGTTCTGATAAAAATCAGCATTAAATTTTGAAATTGTACAAGGACAAAAAATTATACTCTCTTAAATTTTGTGTAACTACACCCACTCAGCAGAACCACTCTGTTAGCTGGTACTTTAGGTGGAAAGTGAATTTCAGGGAATCTTGTGCCAAGGAGCTAGTGTAGCAGAGAAAGTGCTTATGAGAGTGTTCATACATGTGTGCATGCACATGTATGTTCAGCTTTAACCCCTGAACTACTTATATCTGCAGTGAGATTACTGTTCCTCATTAAGTATGACCTGCACCATCAGGAAAAGATTAATCGATGTTCATTATGTTCCGCTAACTGAGACTGGGAGGCTCTCTAATGTATTACAAAAATGAAAATGGTTAAAATAAAGAAACTCTTTTATTTGATTACACCATGGCTTACTCCAAAAAGGATTTAAGGTCGCCTAACAGGTTCAGTTTCTGGTGGAGGGGGAAATTAATTTATGTAGATCAACTTTGTGGATCAGCTTATTTCCACAGAAGTCCAATAAATGAGGTAGTCCTCCATAAAAAGACAACAGAAACAGTGAAAGCTCTTGTGCTGGCTTAACAAGGTGAATAAGCAGAGTGTATAATGGAATTCATTTGCAAAGTAATTTTTGCTTGGCTGGAGTAGTAAGCACAAAGTAGACTAGCGGATGTGAATGCTAAGTGTCTGGGATCAATTGTTGGAAGGTTTAAAAGGGGTTCTAATTCAAGAGACATTTTATGGTGTGGAGAAGGGGGCTGATATGATCAAAATGATACTTGAACAAGGTGATTTGTATTGGCCTGGATAGAAAAGGAGAAAGGAGGCCACTGGGGGCAAGCCCCCACCCAAAGACTGGGTAGTGTCTTCTGAGGCACAGGCTCTGTGGGGCCATTGTCCTGGTCACACAGAAGCATTTGCCCATGTACCTGGCCCAGAGATTCGATAAATATTTGTTCCTTTTTGCTTTTCTCCCCGTACCTTGTGCAAGATCTAGGATCAGGAAGATGTTTGTGTCAGCAATACCATATTTATTCTCTTCTGGGAATTAAGAATCTCTGCTGTAGGATTCTCACATTCCATGGGCTCTTCTTGGGTCCTAGTATAACCTGGTAGAGTCTTCACACGTTAGTATTAGCACCACAACACACAGATACCAAGGTCCAGAGCAAAACTGAGGCTGTTTGGTGTCAGAGAGCTTGAGCTCTCTGGCATTGCATGCTGTGTACAGAAGCCCCAAACACTGAGTGGTGCTTTACTGCGCTGCGCTGTCAGTTGGGGCTTCAGGGTTCTGGCTCCTTGGAGGCTGTCAGCTGCTGTCTTTTGCACCCAGACTGTGAGGGGGTCTTTCTAGTTCAGGTCCACAAAGCCCACCCTTTCCTGAGGAGAGCCTAGCCATAGCCTTGCTGCCAGTATTTAGTCTCCTGTTCTTTAGGAAGCATTTCCTGATACTGTCCTGAGGAAGTTCGCAGCTTGTTACCACAAGCTACTCATTAACAACAGAAAATGACAGGATAGGAACTGGTACAATCATAATGAGTTTCACAGAACCCCAGAACACTTTTAAGTCATTAAGCAGCTTTTAAGAAAAGTACAGCTGTCTAAGGCCAGTTTAAAGGCCTTTCCCTTTGACATGAGTACAATGTGAGCTTCATTTCTGCTCTGGGCTGTGATCTCTTCATGTGGAATGTGTGGATATATTTTCATCTGGTGCCGCTCTGTTCCAACTTAAAGCATTTTCCTCCTGCTGCACAACCCTTGAAAGCATCTGAACACAGATTTTCATGCCAATGAGAGCATAAACTAGGGAGAGGCTTGCCTTGACATCTGGGGGTCCTGGGACACAGCCCCCAGCTTGCCTCCTGCCCTCTCTCCCCTCTTAGTATCCAAGCTGCCATCTTGCCCACCTCCCCTCAGACTAGGGCTTTTTTCCAGTACCTGTCAGGCTGCTGTGTGTATCCACAGGCCCTGGGCACTTTGGCAAGGAACTCTGCAACCCCTAGCATCTTGGAGAGAGCAGACTCTCAGCCATGAACCTGGGGCTGTCTTGCCTGTGGAGGAAAGTGTGGTCTATACCCTGGGTTTTGCCTAAAGGAAGGGCTGTTAGGGAGATGCCTTGCTTCAAACAACAAAGACAGTTTGAGGTGCTTCCTGTTTGTACAAGTGAGGGCTTGTGATTGCTTCACCTCCGGTTCTGTCCCTTATTTCTAGCGATCCTCACTCTCTGTCTTCTACACTAGGTACTTCTCAAAGCACACATAATAACTCAACTGGTTCCCATTTCTGCTCAGATGGCTTGGTCACCAGCCTTTTCCTCCCAGTAGTGAAGTTTCACAGCCCTAGTACCTCTGACAGCTATCTTGTGAGCTCCTGCCATTGACATATGATTTCCTCTGCCATTGTATGTCCTTGAGGTCGTCTTTCCTCTGCTTCCACCCACTGTCTTACCTGCAGAGCCAGGCATCACTTACCTACTTGTTCTTTGGACTTCACGTGCCTTGGGGGAGGGTGTGCCTTGTTTTCTTGGTGTATAAGTGAGAAGGCCAAAGGGGCCATTAATTTATGCAATTTGGGTGTTCTGTGTTGAGGACTGTTCAGAGAAGTGGTTTTCTTACCTCAGGACCACCAATCCCATGTCATCTGGAGAAACTTTTTTTGTTGTTTATTTGTTTATTTGTTTTTTGAGGTGGGATATCCCTAGGTAGTTTAGTAGTTCAGTCTGGCTTTGAACTCATTTTGTAGCTGATGATCTCTGTCTCAGCCACCCAAATGCTGAGAGAATAGGCCTGTACCACCACAATGAAAGAATCATTTTGGAGAAATGCACTCCGAGTGAAGAGGCAGCACATATTTGACATCAGAGGATTGATCCTTGGGTGGATGCTCTTCGTGTATGTATGTGAGACTGAGAGACCTGTACCAGGGTCATTGCAGCTTTCCTGCCTTTTATGGCTGTGCCTTCTAGCAGCCACAGGACTATGCCTACCCGGCAGCAACCTGCAGTCCTTGCCCTGCCTTCTCACCTCCTTGGGGCTGGGCAGGAAATACAGGAGCTACTTTCTTTTGATCTTCTGCAACCAGCCAGCTTGTAGATGAACAGTTCAGCCCTGGGCCCAGAACAGAATGGACATTTATTGTTCTCCAGTAACATATTATTGTTAACTAATATATAAGAGCTCTGTGACTTTTCTCTATTCAGAGAAGAGGAAATTGGAGCTTAGAGATATTTATTTATTTATTATTATTTTTTTAAGAATATAACTACTTTATTTAACCATTCAACTTCACAGATAGACAGTTGGATACAAGTTGTAGTCGTCTCTATTTTTGCTCCAGGCGTAAGTCTGCCTGATATTAAGTAGGTTGTTCTTCCAGGTATATTATAGTACATAAAAAGAAGTACAATGTAAGCAGCTGAAGTGTATTTTTAATATCCATCCTGAATTTTAAATGACTATAAGGATTCACTTGTGTAGTTTTAAGTTAAAAAATATCACCTGATATAAATGGAGATATATGAAATCTATGGCCTGATCAAAGTTTGGTTTTCTTATAATCAGTCATCTAAAATAATTGTATAAAGACAGTGATAAACTAAGAATAGTAATTTAAATCTTTACCATAATTGATGAAAGAGATCAGAATAGGGAGGAGGGCAATAGTAGGTGGAAAGATAACAAAACATTGAACTGTCAGTCCAATAATACAATCTGACACTATCCCACATAGTGTGGTACAGTTATATTTGATATACAGGTGTACACATACATAGAAGTAAATAAACTGTACCTCTTAGGCTATGACCCAACAAACCTTTGAAGCAAACAAGGATTGCTCACTTAGATTATTCACTTCGATGAATTATTATTAATTGCATATTTCCTCCTAGGTAAGTAACTTTTCAACAGTATTAACCATTAGAGGTAGAAAACAGTTCTCTTGGAAAAACTATACATTTCCTACAGAATGTGGAAAAACTATAAGCCCTTAAATAGTTTTGCTTTAATTTTAACACATTACAACATCTACACTGACTAAAAGACCAGTTAAATTAATGGTAGAACAAATATTTTTTTTAAATAATTTTATTGGGAAACAAATAGCAATGAAACAGTTTCAAAACCAATGAGTCAGACAGTTTCAAGAATTAATACATTACATATTGTTTCTTTTTTAATTTTTATTTTATTGAAGTACAAATATCAATGAGACAGTTTTAAGATACCTTGACAAGATGGATTTGATAAATTAATACATTGCTAACTGTTTTCATAATGTTTTGGTATCGTAGAAGGTGCATACATGATATTATACTTACAGACACTATTATAGCATATGTCTCTTTATCAGTAAATTAAGAGAGTGTGACTGTTTATATATCTTATTTTTTATACCTGAATTACATCAAAGATTCAATAATTAATACTTTCTACCTTGTTATTTTCCTAGTGGTTGTCCATAGTACTAGAAGCTGACATAATATCCTGTCCAACCACCATCAGTGCAAATCTTGCCTGTCATAGAATTATGTAGAAGCATGGCGTTATCTATCCCAACTGTACTGTCCATTCACACACATCATGATTCTTCCTTTCTATACCCCTTCCTTTGTCTACACCTGTCAAAGATGGGCTCTCCATTGTCATTCAACTAAATTTAGGTGCCTGAACTCGACGACACATCCAACACAGTCCAGCATTCCACAAGAAATATTTAATAATGTATCCAAGGTTGGCAAACCAGCCATTGATAAGCCAGGGTTTGAGTCAGATTCTCCCTAATGAGAGAGCTTACTCTTCGTCTTTTTTTTTTTTTTTTTTTTTTTTTTTTTTTTTTTTTTTTTTTTTTTTTTTTTTTTTTTTTTTTTTTTTTTTTTTTTTTTTTTTGATGGAACTGGGGATTGAACTCAGGCCCTTGCACTTGCCAGGCAAGCGCTTATTCTACTGAGCCATCTCCCTAGCC
This sequence comes from Ctenomys sociabilis, assembly GCA_004027165.1. Lineage (NCBI taxonomy): Eukaryota > Metazoa > Chordata > Mammalia > Rodentia > Ctenomyidae > Ctenomys > Ctenomys sociabilis. The sequence goes on from PVKA01032258.1 coordinate 21,195, forward strand.
CCTTGCTCTTGTCTTGACAGGCAACCTGCCCATCCCCACAGATGAGCTAGAGTGCTTCACACAGCATGTGGGAAGTCCACTGAGAAGGATTAGGATCCTTCTTGGAAAAGAGGCGACCAAGCTAGAGATGCTGATTGCTGAATGTTACTGTCCCATCACAGGTACCATACAACAGGCTCAATGAATTAGTGAGGATAAAGCATGTAGTGCAGTGGCTGATATGTAGGAAGAGTGAATCATGAGGCCTCTTTGAGCAGCAAATATATATCCAAGGGTAATCTCACAGAGACCTGGGGGAAAATATCAAGAATAAAAATATATGACAGTGAACACACACTGAGTACTTGGACCACTAGTTTGGTTCCAAGACTTCAGGGGTATGCATTCATTGCGACCCTGTAATAATGATTTAAGGTGGGGTCCACATGTGTACAGAAGGTCAGGCTGCTCACACCTGCAGAGCTGAGGTCCATCCTAGGCTGTCTGGATCCAGCTGGGACACTGGATTTCTAGGTCTTCCTCACCCCTCCTAGATAAGGAAATAGACTTTCTAATATCATTGAGTTTTGTTTCAATCAAAATTTTAATCTGAAACACTAGGTGGTGAAGGGTCTTTACAATCAACACAGAATTTACCAGACCTATCTGCAGGGCAGAATGGGTGAGCCAGGCTCAAGGCTCTACTGTGGAGAAGCATTTGATTTGTAGAGAAGGAACTATCAAAAGCAGTGGTGAGGAGAGCTGGTGGGGCAAATGGGATGGGACAGGGTGTTAGCAGTCTGGAAATCGTGTATGTCCTTCACGATCCACTGTGAGATCCAACAGAAATTACTGTGTTCAGTATGCCAGGGACTATTCTTTTTTTTTTTTTTTTTTTTTTTTTTTGCGGAACCGGGGATTGAACTCAGGCCCTTGTACTTGCCAGGGAAGCACTTATTCCACTGAGCCACCTCCCTGCCCACCAGTAACTATTCTTAATGCTGAGTGTCAAGTACATGGATAAAATCCTGCCCTGAAGCAGCTTACACTGAAGAACAGGCCAGTAAGCCACTGTTTATTTATTTATTTGTAATTTTTTGGTACTGATGATCGAACTCAGGACCTTGGGCTTGCCAACTAGGTGCTTATGCTGATGAGCTATCTTCCTGGCCCATAACTCAGTTTTTAGAAAAGCTTGCAGAAATAAAAGTAGATATGTATTAAACCTGTAGAGGATTAAAATTTCTAATGTTAGAATCTGTAGATGAAATCACAGAGGAAAATGTCATTAGTTTTATCAGCGTAAACATTCTCCCAAGTTTAAAGTTCATCTCTGTTTTGTGAATTATTTCTCAGGGTAATTCTGTATCATATTCTTTTTTTTTTCAGTAGGACAGATTCAACAATTTATACACTGCACATTGTTTTTGTATTGGCCTGTTGCACAAGGTCTATACATGATACTCCATGTACAAATACTATTAGAGCAGATGCCTCTGATCAATGAAGTAAGAGAATGTAGTTGCATACCTGTCTTTTATTTTTTCAAACATGTTATCATTTGAATTTAAGACAGGTTCTCCTAAGTAAATTTCCTAGGTTAAGGGGTTTGTTGAATTTTAGATACATACCATCGCTTCATTTCCTCCCCAGAGTACTTTTACATTAAACACATCAAGCCACCTATATAATGATTTGAATGAACCTGCTGTTTGTTCCAAAAATAATGGAGTTCCTTGCTTTCCTGGGCCTCCTTCTCTGTCACCTGCAGTGACAGGTCAGTCTCAGGCTTTCACCACCACCTCTGTGTTTGTCTTTCAAAGTCCCATCCTTATCTATTAGACTTCTTCTCAAGCTCTGGATTCATAAAGCTATCAGTGTGTTTGACATCAGTATTTAGATGCCTCCTTGGTATCTCTACCTTAACACATCCAAACAAAAAATCTTGGCAACTCCCCAAAATATACTCCAGTTCCAGAATTCCTTATTTCTGAAAGCAGCACCTTCTTTCACCCAGTAGTTCACATCAGAAACCTGGGCCTTATTCTTGCCTTTGTTTTTTTTTTTTTACTTCACATTTAACCCATTACCAAATGTTAAGGCTTTTTGACTCCTCATGTAGCCATTCTCGTTAGTCTCTGTAGTTGTGCTCTATCCAGTGTAGTTGCCTAGAACACTGAGTTAGTAAATACTGAGCCATTAGTCCTAGGAGAGATACATGGTTCATTTCCTGTGAGTCTCTGGGCCTGTTTTCATCAAATAATCAATACACGGCATTCATGTTCAACTGAGATAATGATGTTGTTTGTTGGTTCATGTTTTGTTTTGTTTTTTGTTTTTTGAGGTACTAGGGATTGAACTTGGGACCTTGCACTTGCAAGGCAGGTGCTTATGCTGATAAGCTATATCCCTGGCCACTTGGTTCATGTTGTATGTTGGTCCACCATGACATATCAGCATAAATAATGTTTTTATGTGTGTTTCTGTTTAAAGACAATCTTATTTATTTGTTTTGGCAGGGCCTTACTGTATAGTTCAGGCTGGCTTTGAACTCACTATGTAGCTCAAGCAGGTGTCACATTTGAGGTGATCCTCTTGCCTCAGAGTCCCAAGTGCTGGCAATACAGGTGTGTGCTATCATAGCCAAATCCTTATTTCACTATGTGTTATTGACTTATTGAGTTAAAGCCCACAGCTTATCTGACAAGTATAATCTCTCAAAAGACATACTGTGGCCTCTTGTGCCTCTGAGTCTGAAACAGCCCTTTCAGCAGTGCTGGAGCCATCTGAAAAAAGAAAATCACTAAACAGAAACCATAGGAATGCAAAAATGTGGTTCCCAATACACTATTTAAAGGATACTTGCCCACGGAGCGGAAACTAGAAGGCCGAGCACCCCCTTGCCAGGCCTCATCTGGGTGCAGGCAGCAGGCAGCGCAGTTCCTCTGCTGTTGTCTGCCTGTGTGGGACCAACAGTGTCCTGGTGTTTTTTTTTTTGTTGTTGTTGTTGTTGTTTGTTTGTTTTTTAAGACAAGGTCTCACTGTATAGTTTAAGCTGCCCCCTAATTCACTATATAGCAAGGTTGGCCCTGAACTTGTAGCAGTCCCCCTGCTTCAGCCTCCTGATTGCAGGAATAACAGGCATGTACCTCCACGCCCAGCCAAGCTTTGTCTTTAAAAGTCTAGAGAGTGAGGTTGTAGGCAACTCCCCAAAATATACTCCTGTTCCACAATTCCTTATCTCTCTGAAAGCACCACACTGAAGCTGTGTGGCCTCTCCTGCACTGCTCAGCTCTGTGCTCATCCAGATATAAATGGGCAGGTGGGGTTGTGTTAGAGTAGAACTTTGTTTTCGAAGGCAGATGTCTAGGGGTAGTTGAGGCCCTGTTGGCTCTTCTGATGTCTCCATCTGCATGGCTTCCTGACTTGGTTTACGGGCCTATTCCTGTGCCCTCTAGCTGGTCAGCTGATTTCCCAGAGTGATAGTAAGTGTCAATTAGATCTTATCACTCGTGCACCTCAGATGGCCAACTGCGCCCATATGTTTCCAGTGAAGTCTCAAAACCTGAGTAGCACAGGTCACTGTGCATCCCATGATTTCCCCAGTCTCCTTTGATGCCTGCATGGCTGCTACCTCCCAAGCGTTCCTACTCTGTGCCTCTGGGATCCTTGTCTTCCTGTCTGGGTGCCTAGTCAGCTCCACCTTGCTCTGACATCAGACATGGAGTCCATCATATGCCACTTTCTGGACCTTGGAGCACCCTGTCCTTGTTCTTCATAGTTCTTCAGCTATTGAGGTCCCAGTTGACTTGGTATATTTATTCACGTCCTGCTTCCCCTGTGAGACTGTAAGCTCTGAGGTTGTTTCTGCTGCTGTACTGTGTTGCTGTCACACACACTGTAGACACTTTCTAAAACTTGCTAAATCAGGGAGCGTACAACACAGTTTTGTTCATAGATAAAAATCTGACACTGTAGTAGCAGCACTTGTCACCCTGCTAGAGTATGTAGTATGTCTTCTAAAATTGACAGTGATGATCAAAACAGAAGTCACCTTGATAAGTGACTTTGGAAATTGTGTGAAGGTATGTCTTTACCGTCAAAGGGTGATTCAGAGACAGACTCCCTGCCATTTGTTGCTAGTAGATGTTTTCCCAGAGACACAAGTGCATGCTAAGTGCTACTGGTTTCCTGTGGAGGCATTCAGTGCTCCTTTATTTTTAGTGTTTTGGTTTTTGTTGTTGTTGGTTTTTTCTTTTTGGTCTTTTTGAGACAGGGTCTCACTATGCAGCTCAGGCGGACCTTGTTGT
>PVKA01032259.1:0-25480 GCA_004027165.1 Ctenomys sociabilis
GTTTTTGTTGCTGTGCCTGGGCCCCTCCTGTTCAGAGAAAGGCCCGCCGTTTTTTATGATCCCACCAATGCTATTTAAACACGTGTGCAATTGTGATTGGTTTGTGAAATCTATATAGCTTGCTGTATCACGAGATCCGCCATGCTTGCACGATAGGAGCCGCGGATAGCGGACGCATGTAGAGGCTTGCATCCCACTCGATAAAGGCTTGCTGAACCTGTTGCTGAGTGTCTGAGTGTCTTCTTCCGCGGGACGGGAGCGGCGCCGGACAGCATATATCAAAAATTAAAACTTTACCCAGGTTTATCACCATGCACTAAGCTAAAGTCAAAATTAATTAAAGATCTAAGCATTAAAACAGAAACACTAAATCTCCTAGAAGAGACAGTAGGAGGGACTCTTGAAGACATAGAGGTAGGCAAGCATTTCATTAACAAAAATCATATCACATGGGTAGTACTTGAAGGAATTAGCAACTGGCTCCTCCTCTTATTGAGAAGTTTTTGCATGTCAACGAAATTACCAATGAAGTGAAAAGACAACCCACAAATTTCAAAAAAATCTAAAGTACTAATAAGTACTCAGACAAAGTTCTATCGCTAGAATTTATAAAGAACTAAAAGACATCAAAATCTCAAAATTTAAAAACCCAATCCACAAATGGGCATCTGAGATGAACACACAATTTTCAGATGAAGACATTACAGAAGCTAATAAATACATGAATAAATGCTCTCCTAGCCTTCCATGAAATGCAAATTAAAACAACACTGAGATACTATCTCACCCCAAGTAGAATAGCTATCATAAAAAAGTCAACCAGCAGCAAATGTTGCACAAGCTGTGGGGAAAAAAAGAAACTTCTCCACTGTTGGTGGGACTGTACAGTGGTAAAACCATTATGGAAATCAATATGGAGACTCTTAAAAACTTGGGACTGGAAATACTATTCAAGGCAGCTATCCCCCTACTGGGAATTTTCCCAGAATACTGAAAACATCATGTCACAGTGATACATGTGCACCTATGTGTATAGCAGTACAATTTGTGACAGCCAAATCTTGGAAGCAAGGAAAATGCCCATCACCTGAGGAATGGACGAGAAAGATATGTTATTTTTCTACAATGGAGTATTACTCATCTATAAAGAATGATAACCTCAAAGCCTTCATGTATAAGTATATGCCTCTTGAACATATATTCATAAGTGAAATAAACCAGAACCACATGTGTAAATATTGTATATTCTCCCTAGAGTAAGAACTCAAAAGAAGAAATAATTATAGAAAGGTACAACACAAAAAAAGGAAAGTGAAAACTTAAGAATTAAATAATGAAGAGAGGGTAAGAGGAAAAGCTAGGAAACATGATAGGAGTAAAACCATACACATATATGCACAAGATGCTTAAGGCAATGGTCCTGAGAATATCCAGCAAGTTTTTGAAATTAGCAGTTAATTGGCAGGATTCTAACCCTGACTAACTATATATGCTGGTATCTGTGAACTAAGCAACTCCACTGAAGAGAACAATGTGTATATACTAGGAACATGCTTGGAATTCCAATGATTCTGGTCTTCTGAATGCATACTCCTTCTAATGTCATATTAATTATTGCTATACTCTCTCTCAAGTAAATGTTTGCTTAATAAAAGTGTAATAAATGAAGACAAGAGACAAGAAAAAAATGTCATAGGACTGTCCCGCTACAATGCTGTATGTGGTTACATTTCTAAATTTCTGTGTAAAATATGTAATTGTTTATTTGTATTTTTAATAATATTATTTTATTTTTCTTCACATTGTGTAAGTATTTAAAGTTTAATATTTCAATACTTGATGGAAAATACCTGTTCCACATTATGTCTAAGATGTTTGATATTCAGACAGATAGTGAGGTTAAGCTTATCTGCTTATGTTGTAGGGTAATAATACCATTAGGCTTCTCTTCTGAAGGGTTAACAACTTAAGTTTTCAGACCAAAAATTAGAGAAAAAGTAAGGCTACTAGGATAACCCACATTTTGTCCCTAGCCCTTCGAGTTCAGTAAGGACTCAGAACATAAGGGAACCTGTACTATAACATCCTACAACTCAGTGATGTCCTAAATTTTCTGATCAAGGAATTATGGGGCCACAGAGGAAAGTGATCTTCCTCTGTGGAGAGAAAACATGGAGAGAAAACATATTTAGGCTTTCACAGAGAACAAATTGGTCAAGCAATGGCTGTGACTCATCCACATGGCTGACACTGACAAGAATCTACAAAGCACAGTACAGGATTTCAGGGTAAATCCCGAGGGGATTTGACTGATCTTGTCAGAGAAGAAAGATTTGTACTAATGGTGTTTGGGCAGAATAACATGTCTGCATCTCATAGTAAGAATAACTACTATGAAGACAACAATATGCAATGTATTTATCATTGTAACTGTCCTAATAATCAGTTCTGAAACTGCCTCATTGCTATTTGTTTTTCAATAAAACTAATTTTAAAAAATATCAAATTGAAGTTAACTTTTTAAAATTTTCTTCCAGCAGAATATATATATGAAGGCTGGCCAAATAGCTCATCAGATTAAAGTTCCTGAAAGCAGATGGTAAATGAGAGAGAGCGTGGTGGTGCGTGCCTGTAATCCCAGCGGTTGGGAAGCTGTAAACAGGTGGATCACTATGAGTCTAATCTAGTAGTGAGACCCTGAATACTCTGTAGACCCTTCAGTAAAGAAAAAAAAAAGAAGAAAGAAAAATATACGATAGAATAATGTTCAAGTTTGGAAAATGCATGAGTTTATTTTTTAAGTCTACACAAATGCAGCATTTAATAATATTATCACTGTCACTAAAATCTGTTTAGTACATTGTCTGTTTTTGCATTAGAGTCATTTTATTTCCACAAAGAGTTAAACTAGTCAATATATTTTCAACAAAGTAACTACACTGAAATTGGAAAATTTATTTATTTATTTATTTGTTTATTTATTTATTTTGTATTTTAGGACAGGGTGTGCAGGGTGTACAGGGTCTCGCTGCATATAATGGACTCTTAGTGTACCTCCTCTTTGCAGCCTTCCAAATCTGCTGGGATTACAGATGTGTGCCACCACATCCAGTGTTAATCAGTCTCAGAGAGCGTGGTGGCAGGGCCAGGGCAGGCCTGGGGGTCCATCCTCCAGTCTGAGTCTGCATAAGGAGGTGCTTTAATCCACTGAATCATTTAGCCAGCCTTTGGAAGTTTTTAATTAACAAAAATAATTTGGGAGCCAGGGAGACAGTGCAGTAGATAAGCACTTGCCTGGCAAGTGCGGATTCCTGAGTTCATTCCTGGGTATCACAAAAAATATTGACTAATTTTAGTTACCTAAAGATAATAATTCTGTGTATTTTATTACTGATGGTAGGATTTTGTCTTGTTTCTTTTCAATAATTAATTTAACAATAATGACATGAAATAGTGCCATAAAATAGCGCCCTCATGCTCTACATTGTTGCTAGTATTATTTTTCTTAAATTAAGAGAGGTAAAACTTGGCAGATGCTAGAATATTAAGGTTTACATTGCAAATACTCTTTCAGTTGTGCATCTTAGGAAGGCTCACTCTGTATTCCATAAGGGGAACAATTCTGCCTGTCAGCTTACCTCGCAGATCTAGGAGTAATGAACACACCCGAGGCTGACCCCGAGCAATATTCCTTCTCATTGGTTCTCTTTCACAGTACGCTTGGGTTATGCCCCATTACTCCCCATGTGTTATTTCGTATTACGAGTTTCTTAGAAGATGTAGAGGTGGGGAGAGCGAGAGAAATAGAAGATGGATTTTCGAGTTAAAGAAAAATTGCTTTCGATAAAGAACCCAATATATTAAAAAGCAAAATCCATAGCAACTCTGAAAAGCAGACAGATCCGCTAGGTTTCTCTAGATTGCAGAGGGCTGTGGTGTTCATTCAGTGCCTTGCTAGCTAGACTGATCGTGACTATACCCAGCTGGGTAGGCTGTATTAACAATTCTTTGGTTTAAATATTAATAAAATTTCATGTTATTCTTATTAGGGGAGTTAGTTCCATTATAAAAGCATACTATAAAATTAATTCTGATAATTATTAAAGAGGTCTTTATTAGTTTCTGCTTGAAAATGGCTTATGTGTACAACTATAATTCTTTCATTATGCATTTTTTTAAGAAACTGAAACAATCTGTTCTGTGTCTAGATACTTGTCCCTTCTCAGATTGTATTATTCATGTACTGTTCCTCCCTGTTTGTCAGTTTCTATGGATCATGCCTATCATCTAAGACTGGAGCGCATTCATAGCCAATACATTTAGACCAGCTAACTCACAATAGCATTAATCAGGAAAAAAGAAGACAGTGGCATCAATGAGATCTGCCCTTTAAGAGTCTATCCCTCAAGTCTTACGGTAACTTCTTTACTTGCTTACATTCCTTAGTTGGATGGAGAATCCAGTTTTAGTCTCATGAAAAAGGAGAAATACTCATTCATAAAAAAGCAATGTCTTAGGGTCTGGCCAAATAGCTCCACAGATTAAAGTTCCTGCTTAGGCAGACACAGGGGTCCAAGTTTCAATCCCAGGGCTGGCCCTGCAGGCCCCTCCCCCTGGGCAGACTGAGACAGCAATCGAGACTAGGTATGGTGGCACGTGCCTGTAATCCCAGATTTTTGGGAGGTTGAATACAGGCCGGTCACTCTGAGTCATGTCTGTGTAGTGAGACCCTGAATACCCTGTAGACCCTTATCAAAATAAAAACCTTATTTTCAGGATCTCTATCTTGAAGATACTGTTAATATTATCATAAAATTTTTTTTTTGGAGCCATTTGTTGCCCTGTTTTATTAATCAGATATATGCAGTTTATTTAGCTTTTTATCTTTAAGCCATGGTTCTAATTTTTAGCTCTGTAAGCCACCATTAGAAATGAATGCATGTATTATACTCACAAAACTAAATGGAATTTTCAAAGAAAACACTGTAAGTGACTTAACCATTAGAATCCAATTCTATGTTTTATAAAAAAAGAGAGCTCTAAAATGTAAAAATCCAATCAGTGTAAAAATGATTGAAACATAAAGTAATGGAGAATAATATTCAAAGACATGTCTGGTTAAAAAAAAGGCTACAGTTATTGTATTATATCTGAAAAAAGGATAAAAAGGTACCTTTCTTCATGAAACTAGCTCTAAACTGTGCAAAGAAATGTGATTTGAAAATGCTAACAAGAAAGAGATAAAGAGAATTAATGGGAAGACAGTAAAAGATGGTCCAAGAGTAGGGACACAATCTTAAAGGTGTAACATATTTGATTTGATTCTCAAACAAAGCTAAAAGAGAACAAGGCCCAGAAAAACAGCCGAGAATTTACCCAAGATCATGAAGAGCAAGTTCATGTTTTGTGTAGAAGCTCAAAGCTAACAATCCTAAAGACATACACGAGCAAGCACATAGAGGTAAAGGAAGCTTAAAGGAAGGCAGAAAAAGAGAAGTAATATGTTCACATATAAAAATTCATTATTCAGAGTTAGTGAGATATGCTCTCCAATTTTTATGCATGCTGCAATTTCATATAATTTAATTGAATGAAGAGAGTTATAGTAACAAATATGCAGAGTTATCAGAAAATGATGCTGTTGCACAATGCCAACTTCTTTTTTTTTTTTGTCTTTTTGAGACAGGGTCTCGCTATGCAGTTCAGGCTGGCTTTAGGCCCACTTTGTAGCTCAGGCTGGTCTCGAACTCACAACAATCCTCCTGCCTCAGCCTCCCGAGTGCTGGGATTACAGGCATGCGCCACCACGCCCGGCTACAATGCCAACTTCTATGAAGTGAAAATAATCCCTCTTGACGGGAGATGTATAGCATCCCATATATCAACCATGCTATCGGGTCCTATGAGACTGACACCTAATATCCTTCTTCTTCTTCAGTACTAGAAGCAAGAAACAAACCCTGCAACTGGCTCATTCGGGTTAGTTCTAATGTCATAAAGCATGAGCCAAAACGTACCATTTGGCATGTGTAGCCCCTGCTGGAGAACTTATCGAGCTCAGGCATAGCAGGCATTTTTCTCCCATTCAAGCAGAGTCATTCTGTCTCTTGGTTCATTTCTTAAGTAAATCGTTGGATTATACTGCATTTAACTAGTTTGAATGCAGCAATACTTATTTCATCATTAGACAGGATGGCACATTTTTTCCAACAAATAGCACAATAAATACTGCTCAATTTTCAATAAACAAATTAGATTGAACCCTTGCTCTCTATGCAGAGAAATTTAAAATTTATTGACTTAATCACTTCTTCAGATCACTTTTTTATTAACATTGGCTGGATTACATTTACAATCACCTAACTATTATGTTTATATACATTATTACAATATCTGATCCATGCCAAATTTATTTTTCAAAATTTAATCTTGGAACATGGCCTAAAAATTTAAAGTGATTCTCTATCTCTTTTAAATTAATGTTTGAATTCTTAAACTAAATGAAATACACGTGTTGCTTTTTCATAAAATATACACAAGCTTATTTGGTCTCAGTTCACCACACTCTACACTCATCACCTCACTTCCCTGGGACAAGGGCAAACTGTATCTCACTGGACATGTCACACCTCTTCACCCTATAGCATGGGCACAGGCTCTTGTTCCATGAGATGTATCTTCTGACTGCCCTGAAAGCTTGATTATACCAATCAGATACATTCATTTGAAAATACATTACATATATACTGCACCAATAAATTAATTTTCTTGTGTGTGTCTTTTCCACAGGATTAAACTTCATGAAAAAAATTCATCTTTATTTTATTTATCATATTCCTCCACGTCAATAAAGTTCTGCCATAGTATAGACAGTTAGATATTTATAATATAGATGAAGTCTCGGTAGGCAGAAATCAGTAAATTGCAATACTGTGTTAGAAATTTTGAGAGGATGATACCAAAAATCACCACGGTGGTCTAAGTAGGCTGATGACCTTGTATTCCAAGCTGTTGGTAATGGGAGATGTTTTCTTCTTGTTCGATTTTCTTGAAATAAAAATTCAGGCTGCATTAAAATGTAGAGAGCAGGCTTTTCTACTACAACACCAGTTTTCAGTATTTGAATAATAAAACATTTGTTGAAGGATTAGTAATAAAGCTCCCATCTGGAATATGTGAATGAACTGATAGACATTCTGATTTACAGAGAGAAAAGCATCTTGCACAAGTCAACATCACTTGCTACTTTTTTTTTTTTTCACCTCCCATGTTTACGGGATAAACAATCCATCCATAATAGAAAATTTGAAACAATTTTGGCAATGGATTCTACACATGTGATGTCTGTATCATTAAACATTTCAGGGTCAATATAGTATTAACATTATTTAATGATTGAATAATGAAGCTATAAGCTTTATTTAGGCACTCTTCTGCATGTTGCCTAAAATGAATTAAAGAAAAAATATACACCAGCCAACAAACCAACCAGAGAGACAAGAAAAGACAAGCCATTTCCTGGAGTGTTAGGAGACAGTGACATGAAATGTAACTGCCACGTAAATATTGGTAAATGCAGAATTCCAAGGATCACACAGCAATGATCAATATCTAATAAGAGTAGTACACATAGGGTAAGATATTAAATGCATAGATTAAAACATTCTCTAGTTCTCTTCTTCCATATCAAGTAGTAAATTTCCTCTAATGATAAATCAAGGCAGTATCTTAAAAATTTGTATTTATTGAAAATTATAGATTATGTTGGATAAAAACACATTATGATCATTGCAATTTTTTAATTTCATAAAAAAGTCACTACAATGAACTATAGAGAAAAAAGAAGAGAATTACTCACAAACATCAAATCCTTAGAATATACAATTTAATCCAGCTTTTCAGAAGTTTTATTCTAGGACATAGTGCATGAAATTAACTCCAGGTTACAGAATCAATCCCTCTGCTTGATGTATTACATTTTTATCAAATGCATTTTTGTAATTTGTCCTTTTTTCAAAGCTATCTTCAGTCTAGGGAGCTTAGGATGAATCCTAAGTTTCCTGGGCTTCAGTGTGCATATTTTGTTAAATCATAAAATTGCTTAGTCTGACTTTGCTGCATGTTAAGTGTGGCACAGGTTTAGTGGTGGGGTGTGTGAAGACTCTAGAACACCGTGTGGCGTCAGGTCAGCCCGGCTGCAGCTATGCTCAAATTTGTGCCTGAGAATGAAGAACCTGATGATTCCACATAGCAATGAATATTTGCATAGTAGAAAAGTAATAGCTGGTTATGTTGTGCAGCAGAAAGAATGTTTGGCAAAGCTCTCTCATAAAGATTAATATCAGAAATAATTCTTGCAGTAGATTGTCTTAGTGCCTCAAGAAATCATGTCTGGCACTATACTGCTGGAGTGTGAGTCACAAAATTCTGATGTATTCTCTGTGGTATGTACATAGTTTTTTGAAATCCATCTGCTCCACCCCTCCACCATTGATACAATTAGAAATGTAATAGAACCAATCAGAGGTTTGTCATTTCAAAAAATGAGATCATCTTTAAAAAATATCCACAACATTTACAGCTGTTGCATATTATTATAGTAACTTAATATAAATTTTGAGATGTGTAGTAGCTTGTTGTTGAAAGAAGACTATATAGACATTTTAGGGGAAATTTCTAGCTTTGTTAATAGGCTAAAACCATGTGACCACTAAAGTAACAATAAATCAAGTAATCTTCTACTCCTGGGTGAATATTATAATTAAAATATTTCTTATAGTTGAGTAAGAATATATAATACAGTTGGTTAGACATGAAAGTACAGAGCTAATTAGCTTAGCATATTTCAAGAAGCTTCCAGTGTGGTAAGATGGACAGGGTACACCTGATGGGTCTTGCTAAGTTGTCTTGCCCTACAAAAAGGTGAGAGAAGGAAAAGTGTGCTGCTTCATGATAGATCCTTAACAAATATTTGCTGTACTGCTGAATATTAGAAGGAAACCTGACAGGATAACAGTCAAGGGTCAGCTTTTCTTTCTCAGTCCAGTGCTATAACCATTATTTTTCTTTCTCTCAGAATCCTGCAATGATAGACCAATACTACATGCAGTTAAGATTTATATATTTTATGTGTGAAGCTCAATAACCTTATTGAGAGAAAACTACCAGAAATAATTTGTTACAAAACCAATTTCCCCAAAGGAAAGCTATCAAGTTACCATGTAATAGTGCAAACTCACAATACCAGGAAGGCTACATCCCCATGGAAAGTTAAGTTTGCTATTTGTGAATGTTGTTTATCTGTTTATTCTACTGAAAACTTGATAGCTAATATTGGTGCAATCTATATTTTTAACTTATGTAAATAAAGGACATTGCACATTTCAGAAATTCCATATACAGAAACCACAATGCGGGTGGCAATTTTCCCAACTCTCTTGGCATCATGGTTCAGAGTGTGTCGTGAGTCTGAGGGAGAGTCCTTGGCTTCTCAATGTGCACTCTGTAACATCCAGAGCCTCAGGCCCCAAGACATCTTAACCAGAGACCTGTTTGAGACACTACAGACAGGCCTGCCTGGCAAATCTCCAGAGCCCCTGCCCCCAAGCCCATCAGGGGAGTGAAAACTTTTGTGACTCTTGTGGCACTAGATCCACTCCAGCCCAGGCTGGTGAGTATGAGGGAGAGCTTCTGCACACCCCAGTGCACCCGGACCAGGGAAATAAGAGAGGAGAACTACAGGCTCACAGTTGTACCAGAAGGGTTGTAACAAAAAGGAACTGAACACAACAGTTAGATCCAGGCCAGACATAACTGGATAATCTCAAATTTAATAGATGGGCACGCGAATCTCATTACGCATTAAGGTTATAACTGCACCAAACGTCAGAGGTCAGTGCTATACAAAATGACAAAGATAAAAAGAAAAATGCAATCTCAGGACTTGAGTCCACCAATAAGTGCAGGGAATACTAGCTCAGCTGAAATCAATGAATTAACAGAGATGGAAGCAAAGGAACAAGAGTGGAAAGGTTAGAGGAACTCAGTGGAGAATTAACATCTGAAATAAGAAAAGAAATATTTGAATACATAGCATGTGAAGTGATGAATCAAATCCAGAAACATATGGGGGAAACCCAATGCCAGCCCAGAACAAGGGTAGAGAACACTATTCCAGCTGAAACATATGAATTAACAGCGTCAGAAGCAAAGAAATAACAGCAGAAACGTAAAGAGGAAATCAAAGAAGAAATAATTTTTGAAAGACAAAAAGAATTATTTGAAATTGATTCTCTCTGAAGAAGAGAATCAATTCAGGATTATACAGAAGAAACTCTGCAGTAAAAGAATTAATAGTTACTTCTAAAGAAAACATCGATAAAAAGAAAATAGAGGAGATAAGAAATATGACGGATTCCTGGAATGAGGAAGACAGAAAAGAAATAAAACACATTAAGCACAGTCAAAGAGATACAGACAAATTAAAATATCAATCACGAGTCTATAAAACCATTTGAGTGAAAGCGAAGAGACAGTTTCAGATCGTGAAGACACTGGTGCAGCTACTAAAGAGGTGAGAAAGGATCTCTTAAAAACAGCTAGAATGCAAGAAATATAATCCATCACCTGCAAGATGACCCCAAGATGAACAATGTGAAATTAATTGACATCAATGACAATGATGAAGTCAATACAAATGATATAAAAATCACAGAATACTTACCACATGTGAGGAAATAATTCAACATTCAGGAAACCGAAGCATACAGAATACCAAATAACTTCAACCCATGTAAAAACACTCCGAGACATATAATAGTCAAGATCACAGAAATCCAACACAAGAATAATTTACTGAAAGCTTCTAGAGAGAAGGACCAGATCATATTCAAAGGAAAACCCATCAGAATTACAGCCAACTTGAGCATGAAGCAGAGTTCTTCAAGTCCTGTATGAAAACAAATTCCAGCCCAGACTATTATATCCTGCAAAATTCTCTTTCAAGTTTGATGGAGAAGTGGAATACTTTCACAACAAACAACTAAAGAATTTCCTGATGACAAAGTCATCCCTACACAGACTAATGAAAGATGTTCTAGAGAGAGACCACAATGATCAGAACTCCATGAATGAGAATGGAAGAAATCCACTAAACAGTACACAATAAAACACAGGACACAAAGGAGTAAACAATGGCAGGTAAATATCATGAAAGACATAAGTCAACACATTTCAATTATAACCATCAATATAAATGGACACAATTAACCAATTAAGAGCAGTAGAGTGGCACAGTGGATTAGGAAACAAAATCCAACAATATGTTGTATATAAGAAACACACTTAACTCAAAAAGACATTAATAGGCTCAAAGTCAAAGGATGGAAAAGAACACTACATGCCCCAGCACCTCAGAAAAAAGCAGGAGTAGCAATTATGTTCTCAGACAGCCTCATCGTCAAACCAAGAATGATCAAACTACACAAAGAAGGCTGCTATACATTGGTTAGGGGAAAACTTCAAGAGCAAGAAGTAACACTTATAAATATCTATGCACCAAACACAGGAACATCCAACTATGTAAGACAAATATTAATAGGCATGACAAACCTAATATTCAAAGTCACAATCTTAATAGGAGACCTTAACACCAACCTATCTCAAAAAGATAGAACAAACAGAAAAAATTAGCAAGGAAGTAGCAGATCTGAACCAGAGTTTGGAACAAATGGACCTGGTGGACATATACAGAGTGTTCTACCCAACTAAGCTGAATACACATTTTTTTTCCTTATCCAAAATAGACCACATACTAGTCCAGAGGTCAAGCTTAAGTATATGTAACATAATAGAAATTATCCCACACATATTCTCTGACCACAGTGCAATGAAACTGGAAATAAATGACAAAATAAACCAGAAAAACCCACTAAATTTAGAACCTAAACAACTACCCTACTCAGCAATCAATGGGTCACAGAAAAAATTCAACAATATCTACAATTCAATGAAAATTCACCCACAACTTAAGGGAATTTATGGGATGCGATGAAAGCAGTTCTTAGGGGGAAAATCATAGCTACGAACTCACACATTAGGAAAATAGAATGGGAACAAATAAACACCCTAATGTTTTACCTCTGACATCTAGAAAAAGAATAGCAAACCAAACAAAGAGCACAATGACGGGAAGAAATCATAAAGATTAGAGCAGAAATTAATTCAATTGAGATGAGGAAAACAGTTCAAAGAATCCAAAAATCAAAAAGTTGGTTCTTTGAAAGACTAACTAAAGTTGATAAGCCTCTAGCCAACCTGATCGAAAAGATGAAAGACAGAATTCAAATACAAGCAATAAGGAATGAAAAGGGCGAAATCACCACAGACCCAGCGGAAATTCGAAGATTATCAATAGTTACTTTGAGACTCTTTATGCTCATGGAATAGAAGAATTGGAAGAAATGGACAGATTCTTCAAAAGATAAAAATTACAAAAACTGAACCAAGAAGGCATTACAACTCTCAATAAGCCAAAAATAGCCAACAAAATAGGAAACATAATAAAAAGCCTACAGACAAATAAAAGTCCAGGTCTCCTGGATTCACAGCTGAATTCTACAGGAAATTTATAAAAGATGTAATCCCTACACCCCACAAACTCTTCAATGAAACGAAAAAGGAAGCAGTCCTCCCACAATTATTTGTAGAGGCAAGTATTATACTGATTCCAAAACCATGAAAGACACAACCAAAAAAAAAGATAACTAAAAGCCATTCTCCCTTGTGAACATAGATGCAAAAATCCTAAATAAAATTCTAGCAAATAGAACACAGAAAAACAAGATCATACACCATGACTACATAGGATACATATCAATGATGCAAGGATGTTTCAATATGCAAAATCTATAAATGTAGTGCATTATATTAATAGACTGAAATCTAAAATCCACATGATCATATCAATTGATGCAGAAAAAGCTTTTGACAAATTCCAACACTCATTCATTTTCAAAACGCTGCACAAAAGTGGAATAGATTGAGTCTACCTCAACTTGATAAAATCCATCCATGCCAACTCAACACTTAATATAATTCTACAAGGGTAAAAATGGAAAACTTTTACCCTTAGATCAGGTACAAGACAAGGATGTGCTCTATCACCCCTCCTATTCAATATTGTTTTGGAACCATTAGCAACAACCATTAGAAAAGAGGGAGGAATAAGAATAGGTAAAGAAGAAGTTAAATTATCACTATTTGCAGATCACATGATACTTTACTTGGAAGACCCAAAATATTCCAAGAATTGATACAGAAATTCAGTAGCATAGCAGCATACAGAGGCAATACTCCAAAGTCAATAATATTCGTCTACACAGAACCAGAGCTTAAAACAAATACACTGAAAGGGAAATTATACAAAGAATACCTTTTATAATAGCACTGCGTAAAATGAAATACTTTGGAATTCACTTAACCAAGGAAGTCAAAGATCTTTTCATGAAAATTACAACACCCTAAGAAAAGAGATTATAGAGGATTTCAGAAAATGCTCCTGGATAAGAACCAACATCGTGAAAATGGTCATACTCCCAAAATTGCTGTACAGATTTAATGCAATCCCCATCAAACTGACACCAACATACCTCCTAGACCTAGAGAAATTGTTCTTAAGATTTATTTGGTACCACAAAAGACCCAGAATAGCAAAGGTAATCCTGGCCAACAAAGACAAGGCAGGAGGCATCACAATTCCTGACTTGAAATTATACTACAAAGCCAGTGTGAGAAAATCAACATAGTACTGGTAACGAAATAGACCTTAGCGTCAACAGAATAGAACAGAAGATGCAGAGGCCTCTACAAACAAACCCACTGACCTTATTTTCAAGCAAGCTTACTGGAAGAAAGATAGCCTCTTTAACAAGTGGTGCTGGAAAAACTGGCTTTCTACATGCCGAAAACTAAAACTTGACCCTGCTCTATCACCATGCACGAAGCTAAAGTCAAAATGGATTAAAGATCTAAACATTAAAATAGAAACACAATCATGAGACAATAAGAGGAACTTTTGAAGACATAGGGGTAGGCAAAGAGTTCATGAACAAACATGTATTTGCATTGGAAACACTTGAAAGAATCAACAACTTGGATCAACTCTTCTTGAGGAGTTTCTGCACATCAAAATAAATTGTCAACAAAGTGAAAAGACCACCCACAAATTTTGAAAAAATCCTAACTAATAAGCAATCAGGCAAAGGTCTGCTCTCTAGAATATATAAAGAATTAAGACATATTAGGGCCCTCAAATTTAAAGACTCTATTGAGAAATGGGCATCTGAGGTGAATACACACTTCTCAGAGGACAAAATTAAAGAAGTGAATAAATATATGAAAAAAATGCTCCGCATTGCTAGCCATCTGTGAAATGCAATTTAAAACAATACTGAGATACCATCTTACTCCAGAAAGAATGGCTATCATAAGGAAATCAACCAACAACAAATGTTGGAGAGGTTGTGGGGAAAAAGGAGCCCTTCTCCACTGCTGGTTGGAATGTAGACTGATACAACCTTTGTGGGATCAGTGTGGAGATTCCTCACAAAAGTAGGACTGGAAATCCCATTCAAGCCAGCTATTGCCCTACAGGGAATTTTCCCAGAGGAACTGAAAACATCATAACATAGTGATATATGTGTACTTATGTTTATAGCAGCACAATTCATGATAACCAAATCTTTGAAACAACCAAGATGCCCATCACATGAGGAATGGTTGAAACAGATGTATTATTTCTATATAATGGAGTATTACTCAGCTATATAGAATGATAAACTTGAAGCATTTATATTGAAGTGGATGCCACTTGAACATATACTCATAAGTGAAATAAACCAGACACAGATGTGCAAATATCGTATAGTCTCCCTACTGTAAGAAGTCAAAAGTAGAAATACAAATAGGAATGTACAATAACTAAAAAGAATTTCGTCAGATAGTTTGGGCAAACTGAATGGCATATACTGCAGGGTACTGGTCAGCTTTTCTTCTGGATGGTTCACAGCCTAAGTTCACAGATCAAAAATAGGAGAAACGGAAGGTCCACAACTTCACCCAATATTTTGTCCCTAGCCTTTCAAGGTCAGTGAAGACTGATGGCATAGGAGAATCTGTACTGTAATGTGAAACTCAGGTTTTCCCCACATTTTCTGATCAAAGAGATCATGAAAGCACAGAGGATGGCATTGTTGATCTATAGTGTGTATGGGAAGAGTCTTATGGAGAGAAAACTTTCTTTCAGGCTCTCACAGAGAACAAATTGGTCAAGCAATGGCCGTGACTCCTGCACATCGCTGACGCAGACTAAGGATCTACAAAATGAGGATTACATGATAAACCCTGAGGGGACTAGACTGACCTCATCACATACAAAAGCTACATTTTTTGTTATATAGGTCTTGCTTTATTTCATTCTTAACCATCAAACAGAAAAGTATAAAAATGAAGTATATACCATGGGGCCATAATAATAAGTTGAGTCAACAACTTCTTCAGATAAACCACTAATATTGTGGACTGCAGGACTGTTTGATAGTGTCGCTGAGTTCAGGCACTTATAATGGTTTAATTACAATGGAGTGCCCACCTTTGACAGGTCTAGACAGAAAGAAGAGGGATACAATGGAAGAACCATGATGTGTTTGTATAAACAGTACAGTTAGGGTAAATATGCAGTGCTTCTGCATACTTCTATGAGAAGCAAGATTTGCACTAATAGTGGTTGGACAAAATATTATTTCGGCTTCTAGTACTATGAACAACCACTAGGAAGATAACAAGGTAGAAAGTATTAATTATTGAAACTGTTCTATAATACAGCTTTAAAAAATAAGTATATAGCTATAGTCCCTTAATTCATTGATTAGAGACATCTTCTATAATAGTGTCTGTAAGTAGAATATCATGTATGCACCTTGTACAATACCAAACCATTACAAAAACACTTTGCAATGTATTAATTATTGAATCTATCCTGTTAATTTGATTTGAAACTGTCTCATTGCTATTTCTTGTTCAATAAAAAAAGAAACCACAATGAGAATATTTAAAAATTGAAATTTCAATACAAAATTTTTTAAAAAGAATAACAACAAATAAAATTTGTAATGAGTGCTCTATTTGTTTCTTCTGGTGTATAGTTTAAATGAGAAATTAAATTCTTAAGATCCTAAATGTATTTTCAGCATGCCATTCTTCAGGTTATTCAAACTGATAAAAATAGTGGAATATATAGGTTAAAAGATATTATTAGATATTTGACTAAATAAAACAAAATAGTTTTATTTCATGCCCTCATTTTGTCCCACCATGAAATTCACTGAGGTTTTATGTAGGCAAAAATATAATTTATTATACAATATTTGGGAAGTGATCCCACACAGAATCTCAGAGAACTCTGGAGCACAAATTTTCCAGGCATTTCTTGCCAGGAAAATAATGAGTTAAAAATATGAACTCATGCCTAGTGTTTCTATTTTTGCTAAAGTTCCCATTGTTTCTGTTTTATATTAACGTGCTCTATAATAGAGATTTTATTTTCATTATAATAAAAAATACTTTTCCAGTGTGAATGGATATATTTTAGTTGGTCATTGACAGTCTGTAAAATACTTTCTGAGAAATAATGTTTAAATTATGAAAGCAATTGTCTTGGATAATTAGTTTGACAATAAAATGATCATGATTAATTATATCCTTGGCTTTTAGACAATAAATAATAAAATTTGTCTTAATGCTAATGGAAATTTTACAATTTAATTTTGTTGGTTTAAAAATATATTTTAACATGGAGTTCATGGTTTGTTTTTTCAAATCACTTTTTTTTTGCCATTAATGCCATGACTCAAGAATATTTAGACACTACTAATGTAATTCAACTCAAGAATTGTTCTTTCTGTGTTTGTAGAGAAGGGTCTACAGAGTGCTTGGGGTCTTACTACTAGATCGGACTCATAGTGATCCTCCTGTTTATGGCCTCCCAAATGCTGGGACTGCAGGGAGTGCCACCACACCCAGTGCTCTCTAGGGGCGGGTCTGGCACAGCAGGACAGGGGATGGAACCCCTGGCCACTGCATCTACTTGCAAGTACTTTGATATACTGAGTTATTTGGCTGGCCTCTCAAGAAATTTTTAAATATCCATCTATAATGTTAGTAAAGACAAAAGAAAAGGACAGAACACACACAAAGTTCTTACATATACACTAGCACCTGTTTACAATTTGCAAAAGCAAATAAGCTTATTTTTACTTGCCTATCATAATGAAAAGAATACAATTAAGAGGAAAAACAATGTTAAGCTTTGGATCTGAGAGGTCTTCCCGAACCTTATGCTATAGATTTGGTTGCCAGTCCCTGGCCCTACTGGGAGGCACTAGAACACTGGGAGCTTGGATAGTGCAAGAAACCCGGGTAACAGGGGAAACATCCTGAAAGGCAATAATAGAACCCAGATTTGTTTTGTATGAAACCTCGTGACAGAGGAGACTAGCTTCTTTTGTCACAGGCTTCCACTGTCTTTACTGCAGGCCTGAAATCAGCACAGACCATCTGCAGCTGTGAGACAAATTAAATCTTTCCTCCCATTAAATTGATATTTTCAAGTATTTGTTAACAATTCTGTAAATCTGATTCACATGCTGAAGATTAATATATATATATATATATATATTTTCAAATAACTTTCTACTTCTAAACACAAAATGAATTATATTTGTGCATATGCATATGTACAATGAAACCCCCAATTTATTTCATGTTTTAGACCCAGTCTAATCATTCTGTTTCTGAATCATGTACTCTCAGTCTGTTTCAAAGTTTTCTGCTTTGAATGTCACAAGACATTAGAAAGATATGTTTTTACATAGAGTCAGAAAGTCCTTGTTTCAACTACTGCTGTGATGGTTGATGGAGACAAATATTAACTTTAGAAAAATATTTCATCAGAAATAACATGCTGTGCTAGGGCAGGGGTATTATCTTATTCACAGTTCATCTCTCAGTGCTCCTAAATTTATTTTCACATGTTATTAGTGTATTCTGGGCTGCAGTTCTCATGGGAGCAGGTACTATGTCTTGCTTGTAGACACGTACATCTCTACCCCATGGATGCAAAGCTTTCGTTCACCCATTCATTCTTTCAAGATTATTCGAGCCTAGGGATATTTGAGACAATATACAGTTCAAGAAATGATGCAAAAGCCATATAGAGGCTGTACCTATATATTTCCTTCTTTTAAGAGTTCAAAACTGAGTGATGCTAACAAAACACGCAGGTTATATGTGAAGAAAGTGAAGCAAAGCCTAGATGTAAAGCTCACTTGCTGTCAGAGTAAGCTGTGGCAGACCGTCATAGGCAGTGTTTTATAGCTATCACCTTGGGCTTGGGGAAGTAGCTCAGTAGAATAAGCACTTGCCTGGCAAGCACAGGGTCCTGAGTTCAATCCCTAGTACCATAAATAAATAAATAAAACTGTCAGCTTGAATGATCACCTACCTCTGTTAAATTATTTTTCAGACTCTTTTTCTTCACTGAGGATATTTGTGAGTTTAATTTCTGAGTTCTTACTGTAAATTCATGTTTTAAGAATATGTAAAACCTAGGAGACACAAAAGCTTCCTGGAGGACAAGGCCAAGACGTACAGGGAGCATGGGAATAGTGCACATTGGTTTCAAGTCATCTGCTTGCCTTGTGAATTGCAACAAAATCCCTAATTTTCACCTATGTTTGTGAAATGCATGCTGGTGCACAAGAAGTCAAATATCCTTGTAAATTCTGTGTTAACAGTAGAGCTAACTATAATAGGTAATAAAAACATATTTAATGGTGACACAGTCTTATTTATTTATTTGGCAGTGCTGGGGATTGAACTTAGGGCCTTATGTTTGCCAGGCAAGTGCTTATTCTACTGAGCAATCTCCCTGGCCCTTGTAATACTTTTTGAAATAATACCTAAGACCATGTTTATCTATACTAGAGGATTTTCAAAATAGCAGAATTTCTTTACATCACCTATTAATAATTTAGTTCATAGAGAATGTTGATTAGTACTTGACTTTTATTAGATGTCTTATATTTATTAATATTATTGAACCATAGCTGAATTAATTTTGATACCCTTTGTTTTATTAATATGGTGATTTAAAGTTTTCACTGAAATTCCTGCATATTCAGTTATTAGTTTTAGCAATTGGTTTTTCTAATAGCATTTCTATTTTTATACTCTCTTGTTATTTTTTACATAGATTTAAATCCTTCCTTAAAAATAAAATTATGTGAAATGCTTACCAGAAATCCATATACCTTTTATGTGAAAAAAAATCCATGAATATATTTTCATTACATAGAAAACTTTTATAGAAGATTTTCATTTTTATTTTATAATGTTATCTACATTTCAGAAATTGCTTATTTTTTTCCAAATATGTACTAGAAGTTGCCTTATAAAATATTCGGAAAATGCTTGATGTCTCTATAGACACACTCATTCATCAATTTATAGCAGAGTGTGAGTAGAGCAGTGCATTTGTCCCTTAAAAACAAAAATAAAGGGGCTGGCCAGATAGCTTAGCTTGGGCAGAGCACAGTGGCCGGGTTTGATTCCCTGAGTGTCATGCCAGCCCCACCCCCACAGTGCACTGAGACTGGTGATGGAGACTGGACGTGCCTGTAATCCCAGCACTTCGGAAGCTGAAAACAGGAGGATCATTATGAATCCAATCTATATAGTGAGACTCTCTAGGCCCTGTTCTAAAATTTAAAAAGTAATAAAAATAAAAATCAATGGGCAAAAGTAAAGTTACAGACTGATGTTAGTGTGGAATGCAGGCTGCACAGGGAGTCTTGTGTGTCTCCTCACCGCAAGGCAACCATTGGCATAAAGATATTCTACTGCTCCTTACTTCACTGTCACTAAATGTAAATATAATTTACACATGAAATGTATCAAATACCTTTTGTTTATATTTCATAAAATAAAGTGGTACTGTAAAAAATAGAATAGTAATACCCAGCCAAATAGCTCAGCAGACTAAAGCACCTGCTCAGGCAGAGTGAAGCGGCCAGGGTACTATCCCTGGCCTGTTGTGCCAGTCCCGTCCCCGGGGCACCCTGAGTTGGCAATTGAGACAGGACATAGTGGCGCAGGCCTGTAATTCCTGGGCTTGGGAGACTGAACGCAGGCAGATCACTACAAGTGCTTCCTACATAGTGAGACCTTGTCGACCCTGTACACCTTGTCCTTAAAAAAATACATACATAAAATAGTAACCAGGATTAGTTCTTTTAAATAGAAGCCTCCTTTCCTCTAGGGACTGTTGAAATACTTCACATCTCAGTAAGACAAATGTGGAAAAGGTGCTGACATGATGCATGTGATTATGGAAAATACACTGAGTTTAAATGAAGTTCAAATTGATGTCTCACTATTATGCACTCATGGTATTCAGTTATTATTCTATGTGTAATTTTATAAATCTGGAATCCAGTTATAGCTTACTAGGACAATTAAAGTCATAATATAAATTTGATGGGAACAAGATAACATAATTTTAGAGTTTTGTGAAGTTATTTTTCTAAAGGAACACTTTAACTGACTGAGACAATATGGGGTTGAAATGATTTTCCTTCCTGACCTTACTCTATTAAAATATCAAAGCATAATATTTCATAGCCTTTGCTTTTCTTTTATTATGCCTAACTATAGGTTTTATTGACCATAAAACTATGTAACCCCTCTTAAATGTGATCCATATAAATTCTTAGTGCAATTTCTTTTCTTTTATCATTTAAACAATATAGGAGATTTTAAAAATCTCTTCTCAAGAAGATTCTTTGAATAGCATAGCAACTCAGTATTGTTTTTTATTGAGCCTCAAATTAGTACTTGTACATGTGGCTAAAGGAAATAGTTTTCATTTAGTCATCTTCTCTTAACATGGATTCTTAATAACATTATAGGATCTCATGCCATTAAGATGCATATTTATGTTTCAAAGTATAAGAAAATCTGTAAAGTTTTACAGCATGATATATTCTATACTTATATTTATTTGCATGTGATGAGATATAAGTACTAGACACTTTAAAAATTTATGTATTGAATCAAATTGAGAATATATCATCAGATTTCAAAAGTGATTTTTCAGTTTAAATTTATTAAACATTTTTAGTTAAACTCTTTGTCTTTTGTATTAAAAGGAATAGATATCTTTTTTTTAACTTTGTTCTTACCTGGCTCAGCCTACCTTGATGTCGAGGCTGGTGCAGCATATGGTCCTGGGAATTGAACTGTGGGCCCCTGTGCCTGCTTAAGTTTGCTTAAGAAGGCACTTTAGACTGCTGAGCTATCTCCCGGACCCTAGATATCTTTTTGATACATTAAAACTCTAACTCACTCTATTCAAAATTTTCCAGAGAACTTTTTAAATTAGGAATACTCTTATCCTTATTTATATTAGCTTATTTTATTTTATTTTTATTAGCTTATTTTAATAAAGTAAGTCTATTTATTCTATGACAGGTTAGGTTACCATGAGATCTCTCACAGAAAGTGTATGGAATGTAAGCTCTGAATTTGGAGATGTATAAGAAAGGAAACTTTAAAATTGTTTCTTCCTTTCTTTTTGTAAACTTAGTCTATTCAGAAATTAGATGGAACATAAAAATGAAATTGATATTAGCTAATGCAAGGAATGTTCATGCTTCTATTAATAAGGAACTTGTTGGAAGATTGAAACTTCATCACAATAAATTTAGTGGTTGTGTTAAGATAATAGACTCCCTATGTTTTTGAATCATGCTGTCATTGGTATTAAAGTTTCAGTATATAGTGAGAATTTCTGCATAATGAATCTATCTAGCACATTTCCTGATAAAGTGCAAAGCACCACAAGATGCTGTTTTCTTCTAAATTACTAAGTAAATTAATCTATATTACATCTAGAAATAAAAAAGCAACTCCTATTTGTGTGTTGCTTAGGTACCCATTTCTACCATTAGCCATGTCATAAGATAATACATATTAATAACCTGGAAGGGCATAATAACATTCTGATTATAGGATGAGGATGCAAAGCCTGAAAACAATCCTCTGTTGCTCCTTGATTTCAATTTTCCATTTTCGTATACATAATACACATTATTTTGTGAATGTTTGCATGCTCTTGTCATTCATAAGTACCTTTCATAAAATAGTGTAGTACACATACAATGTATGACCAAAAATCTGGTAATATTTAAATTTAAAAAATATGCTACAGTCAAATGAACATTATGATTAATATCCCTTGTTTCAAGCACTCTTTCTAAAATAATTTTATTGAGAAGCAAATAACAATGAGACAGTTTCAAAACTGATTGGTAGGACAGTTTCAATAATTAAGTCATTGTATATTGTTGTCTTAATGATTATTCATTGTATAAGTCACAGACATGATATCCTGTCTACAAATACTATTAGAAAAAATCTTTCTATTTATTGAATTAAGAGAATGTAGCTGTATATCTGTCCTAACTATTTTAAATACACAGATACAAAATGTTTGCTCATTTGTATCCCCTTTTCTTGTTTAGTTTTGTCAGAGAAGTGTATTGCATTGTCCTTTAAATATTGTAGGTGAATGAATTCAGCAAAATATTCCAGTACAGTCCAGTAGTCCTAATAGTAGTGGGTTTCCCATAAACTGGCAATGTCAGAAATTTATGATTTGAGCTTTTTCCAGATCAGCATATTAATATGGCTTTACTTTTTATACCTTGTTTCTATACTTTTCTGCTGGATGGTTAACAGAAATGTAACTTTCCATTTGATATGGTCAATCAAGTCCTCTCAGGATTTACCCTGAAACCCTGTAGATCCTTTGTCAGTGTAAGCCATGTGGATGAGTCACAGCCACTGCTTGACTAATTTGCTCTCAATGAAAACCTGACAGAATGCTTTCTCTTCATGTGACTCTCCTTAGGCACACTCTACATCATTGATCACTTTCCTCTGATCTCCCTTGATCAGAAAATTTGGCACACAACCGAGTTACATGATGTCAAGCACTCTTACCCGTTCACTCTTTCCACTTTCTGAATCATTTCCCAAAGGGTGTGTGGCTATGCCAGATCACAGTGAACTTTTTCTCAAAATCAAGAAGGGGGACCAGGGGGATGGCTCAGTGGAATAAATGCTTCCCTGGCAAGTGCAAGGGTTTGATTTCAATCCCTAATTTGGAAAAAAAAAATCAAGGAGCTTCCTATCTACTATGCAGCCTCATTGAAGAGCTTGTGCATTTGCTGCTGAACCTTAAGCTTATGGTGTCTTTTGGATATGACAGAAGAGATTTCTGGAACAGATGCAAAAAGGTGTCAGCACAGTGAACTAAGACCATAGGGACAGTACTCAAGACACACAAATCTTCTAATTTTTTAAATGACGATACTCTACATTTTCCTTAAACTGAATAACAACATTGAGTTGTAAAATATGAGCAGCCATGTAGTAAAACCTCTTGGAGCCTGAAGCCTATTACTAAATTTTCCACTGGTTTCTGTGGTAAATATATACAAAGCACCTGCCCCAGAGGCTTTAATTATTAGGAAAAATATGAGGTCTTGAGAGGGTATTTCATATGCTGTGTTCATTGGAACATATTAGAAAAATTCTTTTAAGTCTGAGCAGGGTGGTGCATGCCTGTAATTGATACTCTGGGGGAAGCTGAAAACAGGAGGATCACTAAGGGTCTGAGATGCATAGTGAGACCCTCTATCAAATACAAAGAAGAAGAAGAAGAAGGAGGAGGAGGAGGAAGAGAAGGAGAAGGGGGGGCAGGAGGAGGAGGGGGAGGGGGAAGGGAATGGGGAAGGGGAGAGCGAAAAGGAGCTCTTTTAAAGTAGAAGAGTGAGTTAAAGTACAAAAGAGTGGTTAAAAAGCACACAGCTCAAATGCCTGAAGGTACTGACTTAATCTCATGACATTCATATTGCTTAGGCAGAAATTAATCGAAACTGTTTACATCTTGAGTATGATACTGTGCAAATAAACATTGTCTGTCACATCCCAACTTTGTTTCTCTTCTTCTGTTATGTGCTGGATTGTGCCCCCTTAATGTTTGTGTGTTGAAGCTCTAGCTCCAGTGCTTTGCAATGGGACTATGTTGGAAGAGGTGGCTTTTGCTAGGTCATTTGGGTTGAATCAGGTTAGTTGTGTGGGCACTGGTCTCGTACATCTGGTGCTCTTACAGAAACAGTTTAGAACACTGGCATTACTATATAAAAAAGACCATGTGAAGATAGTACGAAATGATTGTCAATTACAAGCTAAAGGGAAATCACAGGCTGTTCAAGAAACAAACCCTGCTGATATCTTTCTCTTGGATTTCTAGACTTCAGACAGTATGTAAATAAATTTCACTCATCAACCCCTCACCTGTAGCTCTTTGATGTACCAGCCAAAACAAAGTTATATGACAGCAGATTTCTTTTTCTCTTTGAGATATACTTTCTTATATTTATCTTTATCCTTGTTGTGTTTTATTATGAGCTATTGGTGTCCTATGTAGACTGAGACACTCAGTACATTACAAAATTTGTGATGTTATCAGAGTCACTGTAGTATCATTCCCTTCCAGGACCCAAGCAGTATGATGTCTCCTTTCCTAGAGAGCAAGAAGAGGAGCACAAGCATT
Source organism: Ctenomys sociabilis (assembly GCA_004027165.1). Lineage (NCBI taxonomy): Eukaryota > Metazoa > Chordata > Mammalia > Rodentia > Ctenomyidae > Ctenomys > Ctenomys sociabilis. The sequence continues at coordinate 24,737 of PVKA01032259.1, forward strand.
GTGTCTTTTACTATGAAATGGAACGTTCTTTGATAAGGAAAAGCTGGGGTTCTAATTATCTCTCTCAATCTGTGTTTCGCTGATAGTCTTCACTCTTGGTTATGACTTATAAATCATTCACCTTATTTGCATTTTAAGCTCTTGCATTTTATTTTTCTAATTTCTAGGAAAAGTGGTTAGACTGCATTTCAACTACAGTAATTCCATCTACTTTGAGCAGCAAAAGTAACAGTAGGTATATCATATTGTTTCAACTGAGTGAATGAGCCAGACTAGGAAGCACTAAAAATTAACTGAAAGAACCAAAAAACTTTTCCTTAAAAGTGGTATTTTCTTTAAGGTATGCTTTACTTGTAATGTTATGAATATTAACCTAAAATATTTATACAATATATTTTCCTGTTTTAGAGATAAAAATCCACTCAAAAATAATGTTGAACCAATATATAAAAAATAATGAGGACTATGTAAGCTAATAGCAATGTAAATTGACAAAACACTGGGGATTTTACTTGTCATACATTTCCTTTTGTATTTCTGCTTTACGCTTGTTATACTAGGGAGACTATACGATATTTACACATGTGTGTCTGGTTTATTTCACTTATGAGTATATGTTCAAGTGGCATCCACTTCAGTATAAATGCTTCAAACTTATCATTCTTAATAGCTGAGTAATACTCCATTATATAGAAATACCACATCTTTTTCAACTATTCTTCATGTGATGGACATCTTGGTTGT
>PVKA01032260.1:0-25480 GCA_004027165.1 Ctenomys sociabilis
CTGTCATCTCAGCACTCAGGAGGCTGCAACAGGAGAATCACCGTTATGTTCAAGGGCAGCCTGGGCTCATTAGCTAGTTTGAAGCCAGCCTGGATTAAACAGAAACTCTCTTTCAAAAACTGCCGCTGGGACCCCAGTGGAAATACGTTACCTAGTTCCCCTCACCACTGGGTGGATACTGAGCTCCAGGGAACAACGAAGGGGTCCATCAAAGCACTGCCGTCCCTACCATGCATGTGCCACAACTACAGAAGTATGCAACCCTGCATAAAAGCCAGGCTCCCCACTCTGCTGACTCACATTAAAAGAGCCATTGAGACTATCCACTGGTGTGTGTGGAAAGTTTAAATCAGCTGCAAGAAATTTTATCCAGACCTGCACCTGCCTGGTGCTCGGGCTGGTATTCACTGAGCAGATTAGTTACAGTCTCTTCTGTCCCGTAAGTGTGATTAGGTCTCTTCTGTCCCATAAGCGTGATTAGGCAGACGCCAAAGCTGGCCCACGAGTGCCTCACTCCTAAGTGCCTGCAGGATATAAAGATGAGCATTACGTTACTGTGGTACACTTCCAAGTTAACATACATCTTGTGCACTGCCTAGGACATGCCTTAGCACCCCACAGAGCCGGTGACCCCAGCGCTGAGGCTGAGGCAGGAGGATGCTAGGAGTTAAGAGGGAAGCCTGGGCTACACAGTGAGTTCAAGGCCAGTCTAGGCATACAGCAAGAACCTGTAAAAACACCCACCTGTCTTGGGTGTGCAGGGGCCTCTTGCTGGCTTGCTTTCAGTCTTCTAAGTGACAGTTGCCTTTATTTACTTATTTATTTTGCGGAACCAGGGACTGAACTCAGACCATTGTGCTTGCCAGGGAAGTGCTGAGCCACCTCCCTGAGCCTCACAGCTGCCTTTAGAAACACCTATGAGCAGGATGTGGCACTGCCAGTCCTGAAGGACAGTCTGGGTAACCACCAGCTCCATGGCTACCGGGCCTTGCCTGAAGCCACAAGGGGCTCCTACTGGTAGTGGCAGAGGCTACTGTCTCTAGCCTGAGGAGACCGCAGGGGACAGCGCTGAAGGGGCAAGTAGCCTTCTGCGGAGCTGGCAGCTTCCCTCCGCAGGGAGCGCAGTGCACAGTCCACTCCCCCCAACTCACAGCAGTGGGCGAGCAGCCCACATGGCCAGGCAGGCCAGCTGGAGCTGGGACAGCAGCGCGGAGGAGGCGGGGCGCGCGCCACGGACTCCCAGGCTGGCGCCCTCTGCCCCCTGTGCAGCAGACTGGGTGGCTGCCAAGCGAGAAAGGCCAGAGCTTGCAATGCTACTCGGATGAGGAGATGACTGATCTTTTTCGTCTTTTTGAGACAGGGTCTCACTATGCAGTTCAGGCTGGTCTCGAACTCACAACAATCCTCCTGCCTCAGCCTCCCGAGTGCTGGGATTACAGGCCTGCACCACCACGCCCGGCTGAGATGACTGATCTTGAGCCTATGAAGACAAAGCTCTTCTCAGCACTCAAGCTCCCCACTGTTCAAGATATTACGCACCTAACATGTTCATTACCTGACTTAAAAAATCTACCCAATGATACTCCCTAATAGAAAAGTTCTCTATTGGCTTTTTCTGGGTCAGAAACTTTGTAAAACGTCCAATGATGCAGTAGATGAACATGTGGGCGTGCCCAGTGCCCTTGCTGGGCAGGACAGAAAGCGCTCGTAGTTGCTGCTACATGGCCATGTTGGCCACACCCGGAATCTTGCCACTCGGGAGGCTGGGCCAGGCTGACCGCACATTTGAGGCAGCCAGCATTGCATGTGCAGGAAGGCCCTGTCTCCAAAAGCAAGCACGTGCAGCGCTGGCTGAGTCGGAAGCTCTCCGGGCCTGTTTCCCACCGAGAACTGCAGGAAGTACCCCATGTCACGTGACGACCTGAGTGGGCCCACGATGGTCCTAACTGCTGGCCCCTCAAACATGTGCAGTAAATGCTGTTATTTATTTATTGTGTACAACAAAAGGAATATTTAATGAATGAAAACGCTAATTTTCTCCACCAGATGTTTTGCAGATAGGCGGAGAATCGTTTGAAACACCTTCCTACAGAAATGATTCTCTAGATACAAGGTGGGTCTGTGCTTTTCTAAGCATATTCTTTGAGCGACAGCAGGCACCATCTGGTTGGCATGCAGCCATCTATCGATGCCCCCACCAATGGGGCACCACCAGGTCTGTGAGCTGGCTTCAAGGTGCCCTCAGTACCACAGGGCACCGTGTGTTCTGCACCCTGCTCATGCTACTCTCCAGGGGACACATCACCTCAATCGCTAAGTCAGTAGGGACTGTTTAAAAGATAAAGACATCATTATTTACTTAACCAACTTAGTATGTTTCTAAATTTAACACACTCGTGATGCCTTGCTCAGCCAGACGTGTCCTACAGAAAGTATAATTTACTTGCCAGTTGGTCCCTATCACTTCTACGCAGAGGTGTTCAATTAAGGGCCCTCAGTTGTACTTGTTAAAAATGTACCTGACCACCATGGTGTGCTTTTTCACCCAGCCTTCTGGCTCACAGGGCTTGTCAGACTGCTTTGCTGTTCTTTTTAGTTTTTGTTTGTTTTTTGAGACAGTCTGTGTAGTTTTCAGGCTGGCTTCTAACTCTTGGAGGCCTTCCTGGCTCAGCCTGCTGAGTGCAGGGATCACAGATGCTGCTTTGCTGTTTTATACGACTGAGCCAGATCTGGTAATGCAGACAAAACGCTTCCACTCGGATACACACACAGGGAAGTTTAACAAGGTTAAACCAAATAGAAAAGTGCAACAGTACCTGAGTTTAAAGTGGCTTTAAGGAATTCATAGCTGTCAAGATGGCTTAATTCTGCATGAGAGAAAAGATATTTTTTCAAAAACACTTCAAAGTGACTTATCACACTGTGTGATGCAGAATGAATTGTGACTCAAACTCAGTTCCAGATTACCCGGGCTGCGCTACGCCCCACCCTGCCGCCAGTCGGGTCCAGTCCAGAGCATCTTGACGCAATGAGGTGCTGTGTACCCTGCTGCGAGGGCAGGCACCGTCTGTCCTGCCTGTTGGCGTCCCCGAGGACAGTGCCCGGTGTGAAGTGGGCAGCCGCTCGGTGTGGGAACAGCTGGGGCATTCTGGAAAATGTCTGTCCCACCCTCGGGCTCCCGAGGTATGTGCCAGCTCAGGTATCAGCCAGAAGGGGCCAGGCTGCAGCAGACAGTGCCCCGTGCTCCAGGCCACGACTGGGTGCTGTGAGGGCTTTGCCAGGCCAGGGGGCACGTGGAGGCCTGGAGCTTGCGATCTCGGGAGGAAGCAGGGCGCGATAATCAGCACAACCTGTGTGCCTCCTCAATCCCTGACGCTAAACAAGGCCGCCCACACCTGTGCTCCTCCTCCTGCGGTTCAGGCAGGAGACGAAGCAGCCCCCTCCGGGGGTGGGGCACTTTTTTGAGTATTCTATGATGGGGAAAATGTTCACCGGCCCGGTGGCAGAAAACCAATTTCTCTTCATGTGCCTAAATAATTCTTATCCCCCTCAAGAGCAGCCAGTCTTCAGTCCATTCATTACTGTCTTTTTATAGTATTTTTATTTAATAAAACCTATTAAGACCACCATACAAATCTCTTTACTTATGCTTTTATCTTTTAACTGATCAATTTTTATATTGCTGACACCCCTTTTGCTCATTTAAAAATTCATAGTATGTGAGCCATGTCTCTGGAGAAAGTGTCCATAAAATTCGTTACAGCTGGCAAATGTGTATGAGTCAGTGATAGCACATGACTAAATGCTTCGCAGAAAATAAAATTTGTTTCTGTAGTAAGCAGAACTGTTTAAATGTTATTTATTTTTATGTTTCAAAGAAAATATATTGTGAAGTGCTGCATTGATTTAATACGCAACAATGTCTGTGTACACGCTGCAGAAGGAAAATTTATGAAACCTTTGCACAACTCCTTTAATTGAATTTTCCAAATCTCTCACCACACACAAATAATCAATATCTTCTGCAGAGAAAACCAGTCAGAATTATTACCGCCTTTCTTTTCCATGTTGTTGTCATCAGCACATACCCAGCACCTGGGTATTTGTCATGTCGCTAGCAAGTTATTTACGTCGCTTAACACATTATTGCTATTATAAGCGAGTCCAAACACAGAATCTTAACATTTTTTACTGACTTTCATCACAAGAAAAATTATCATACTCCTGTTAAAATTACAAAAAAAAAATATCTCATGGAAGGAATTATTAAAAAGGCTTTTGAGGACTAATGAACCAGACGTTTCCCTCTGACCCTCAGTGCATCTCCAGCGAGCACCGGCAGTGGGTGAGGTGCACCCCAACTGCGGACACCGGGGAGGACCATCCCGAGCAGGAAGCCCCGTGGGCTCGGATGCCCGCGGGCTCTAAATTAATAGCTCCATCTTTATCTCCAGATAAAGGCAGCATGTGAGAGTGGGAAGGAAAATTCTTGTTTCTCCTAAAACTCATCATGTCTAAACCAGACCTCAGGGCTTCTAAAACTGAAGTATCTGTTTGAAAAAAGATATTGTTTAGGCTGTGAGGGGAAAACCAAAAGGCTGGCAATATTCTGGGAGCAGTTACTCAGCTGCTGTGATGAATTCTTTTCTAGAACTGAGTAGGAGTAAAGACAACATATTTTTATGTTTAAAGAATACTTCAGTGGGTGGTGGGAAGGCAGCCTCAAACCATTTGAGCCCTGAGAGGGGCTCACACTCACCCTCGTGCCCACCAGCTCGAGATGCTGCAGCCTGCAGGACGGATCTGCAGTGTAAGAGCGGAGCAGGTCAGCAAGAGAAAATGCGGACACATCGCTGTGCTTTTTCTTAAAACGCTAGAGCTGGACATTCTGAACTACTTTCTATTCTATTATAAACATCTGAAACAATCCACTCTCAAACAATGTAAAGTTCAGACGGTTATACTTCATTTAAAATATGCATACCGCAACCTACACAATTATTCTCAAGACGGGTAAAATATGTTTTGGACCAAGCTGTGAGTCCGGACTTTGTATCTTGGCATCTGCTCTGCAGTTTGCTTACATTCTTTTCAAAAACATTTTGCTTACTGGAAGTACTAGGCAGAGACAGACAATGATGGCATTTTCAAACATCTCCAGGAAAAATGAAAATACTGAGGACTACAGAATGCCTCCCACTGCCCGAGGAGTATCTGCACCAAGTTGTTTTTAGAGGCTGACTGTAAGGCAAATGAGTTTCATGCCTCCCATGTGATGACAGTGTGACATTCCGCCGGCAGCAGCCGCTGAATGGCCATGTGTCTGCAGTCCGCAGCAAGGCAAATTTAAAATAATTTCACAGAAAAAGAACCTCTCATTTCATTATTGTCCCGACAATCATAAAGCCAATATTATTCAGCGGAGTGAGGTTGGCCCTGACGCCTGCGGGCTGGAAGAAGGGGGCCTGGTTCTGGCAGGGTGCACCCCCGCACTCCGGGGGCGGGTCCCGTCGGCAAGGCCCAGCGCCCCGCCTGTAGGAAAGCTTCTGGGTGCCTTTTCACTCATCAGTGGCCCTCCTAGGGCTGCTATCGCCTCCAACAGCGATGCGTGCTGGGGCGGCTTACTTTGCAGGCTACAGGGAGACTACACTATACCCTCTTCCTGCAATGCAGGGGCCCTGAGTGCAGGGAGCGCGCACTGAACAAAATTAAGTGGAACTCGAACGACCCGGAAGAGCCGTGACGTCACGAATGCTGGCGTCCGCCAGCAGCATCTGCTCTGATTATCCTGGCAAACTCCCCAAGGATCTGAGGGCAAGAGCAAGAAGAGTCAGCAACGAATCGCTCTCATGGGCATCTGCATCTGAGGGGCGGCTACCATGGGGCGATGAAGAATGGCTCCGCCCATCCGCACAGGTGCCCCCGTGATGCAGGCAGGGCAGCCTCAAGTTTTGTATAATTTCCAATGTTACAAAGAATCGCAAAACGTCTACAAACTTTCAATTCTAGGTAACAGTACAGTAAAGCAAAAGTAGAAATATCTATAAAAACCTGGAAGCCAAATCTCAAAATAAGGAACACACACAGCAAATTGGATTGAGAATATCAATAAAAACCACAGACCAATAAGTAAAATACTCTTAAAATGAATGGATAAAAGGAAGGGGTGAGAGCTCTTAGCTTAGTACAGGGGTGTGTGTGTGAGAGCCAAGAGAAAGAGGGACTGAGAACTTGTGCTTACTCCAACAGCTCAGCCCACGTCCAACACACACGCGTTAGGAACCACACCTGAAGTTAGATAACGCCAACCCAAATTACAAAGAAAAAGCTTTAATCTGTTTTTATAAGCAGCAATAAAAACAGCTAATGTAGCTCTTCCCAAGAAGAATGGAATGTGACTGATACGCACTATAATACACGACACACATCAATACATAATAGGGAAAAGTACTTTGGTATATATTTTATAATTCAGTTTTCATTTAAACTATGGCAAGCAGGGCTGGCCAAATAGCTCAACAGATTAAAACACCTCCAAGCAGGTGCAGGGGCCAGGGGTTCCATCCCCTGGCCTGTCATCCCCTGGCCTGCAAGTCCAATCTAGTAGTAAGACCCTGAGTACCCTGTAGACCCTTCCCTAAATTAAAAAATAATTAATTAATTTAAAAAACAAACTATAAAAAAAGCAAATGATAGTGCTTATTAGAAATTTAGAAACATGATCTAGTGGTACAATTTCCTCTGTGAACAAATGGAGCCCAGCCCTTTGGAAAGTCAGCGCCATACACCAGCTTTACAGCTCATCTTGCCTCAGACAGACATGGACCTGGGAACCAACTGCAAGGAGGACAAAAGCACCCCTGGAGGATGGCTTAAGTACCAGGAGTTCTGGGAAAAGTTCTTCACATTCACCACTTTGTTCTACAATTTCCCCCTTCCTCATTTCTCGAAATGGTTGAAAAATGTCAACTATGGCCCCTACTTCTAATTAGCTAGAGGAAATTAAACATTTAAGAAATCAAGCTATTGGCACAAACACTGGGAGAAAACCAACACTGACATTTCGCACCTCGGCCCTCAAGCTCTACTCAAGCGAGGTGCTCCTAAGCAGCCCCTTGGTGCAGGAGCAGCAGCCGCCTGGCCTTCCAGGAACAGGCCCCTGCCCTGACACAGCCACAGCCAGCCACCTGCCACAAAAGCCACTGCTCCCCACAGGTCCCCACTGCAGTTCTGCATTCACTGAACTCAAAACTAGGAGCCTGTGTGGACTCCTTACTTCTGGAAGCCACAGTAGGAAGAGAGCCCACTTCTGGGTTACACTGACCTTTGGCCAGAAGCCTGATCTGTAGCCTGAGGGGCAGCATCTCAGGGCAAGTGACTGAGTGTCCTTGGGTCTGTTTCTCATAAAGACAGGGCAAATAGCTGTCTTCCAGTACTCCTGCAGACCCTGCAGATCCTACACCAGGGGGCAGTAATCACAGTAACCAGTAAGTGGGGTCCCAGTGCATACAACAGAGACCAGGGCCCAGCCAGCAGAGGCCATCGCCAGCAGTCGGCCCCCAGGTGTCAGGGGCTCACGCTCTGCAGTGCTTCTGCTCACTGGGGTGTCTTTCTGATGGGAAAATACTGCTAGCTTACTAGATGTCCAGAGGCCCCTGGTCACAGTACAGCAGATGTCAGAGTGCCACGAGTGATGGCAAGGCTCCAGGACACTGCTTGGAAAGACACTTCGAATGCTGAGATTCCATCTCCCTTCAGAAAGAGTGGCTATCATCAAGAACTCAACCAGTAAGTAACACATGCTCCAGAGGCTGTGGGAAAATGGAACCCTTCTGCACTGCTGGAGGGAGTGTGGACCGGTGCCCCATGGTGGAAATCAGTATGGAGATCCCTCGAAACACCAGGACTGTCAGTTTCACTTGACCCCACTGTTCTCCTTCTGGTCTCTTCCTGAATGAACAAGCACCATGCTACAGGACAGGCACACACCCATGTTCGCAGCAACAGCACAGTTTGCAATAACCAAACCTTGGAAACAGACCAAATGCCCATCAGTGGTGAATGGATAAAGAACATGTGGGTTTAAAACAAAACAAAAAACAATGGAGTACTACCCTACCATGAAGGGTAAGCTTGAGATATTTCTAGGTAAATGGAGGCACCTTGAGGTCAGATACATGTGCAAATACTGCACTGTTTCTCAGCGACAGAAAGTGAAAGCATTAATAGGAACCATAGTAATAGGTACTATAAAAAAGGAAGAAAATGTTCAAATGGGGAGAGGAAAGGGAGAGGGGGAGAAGAAAGGAGGGACAAGTACAAAATGAGAAGTGAATGAAAATGGAAACAATACTTTTGTAAATAGGGAAGTGTCTTGGTTACCTTTCTCTTGTTGCTGGGACAAAATACCCGATACTCAAAATTAAGGAAGGAAAGTTTTATTTAGCTCAGTTAGTGGAGGTTTAAATCCATACTCAGCTGGCTCCAAGGCAGAGCGGTACATGGCAGAGGGCAGCCGTTCATGGTAGAGGAAGACAGCCAAAAGCCACAGGAGGGGCAGTGGCTGAGGCTGCTAGAACCCTCTCTCCTCTCCTTACACTGCGTTCAGGCTGTCAGCCCCGGGGCGGGTGTAGCACTCACATCCATAACCCCAGCATTGGAACATTAATTAATCAAACTCTAGAAGCCAGCCCATGACTACATGAGGCTTCTGGGGAACACCTAGCCACAAACCATAACAGGAGGGGTAGTGAAATGGGAAAAAGGAATCAAGTTACATCATGGATGGGTACAAATTCTCTATGATAGATGTGCTCACTGTGTATATTTAAAATGCACCAATATGTCCCAGCCCCCAAAAGTATCTCTTTATGCAGTAAAATTCAATTCCTTACCTTTGTGAGGAAGTCCTGAATTTTTATTTTCCAGTAGTTTTTGTCTTGTCACTTTTGTCACTAAAAGAAAAAAATCCCAAGTCAAGAATTAACATAAAGGGGGTGGGGGAGACCGCTCAGTGGAATAAGCACTTCCCTGGCAAGCACAAGGGCCTGAGTTCAATGTTTCCACCAAAAAAAAAAAAAAAGAATTAACATAAAATATGAGTAATTTCTCAGAACAGTTTTTTAAGAAAAATAATTAAAAGTAGATCCATATCAATAAGTATTACGTACAAAGTACAATGTTTCCTTTTTTGGTCTTCTGAGGCGGGATCTTACTATACAGTTCAGGCTGGCCTTCAACTCACTTTGTAGTCCAGGCTGGTCTCAAACTTGTAGCACCTCTCCTGCTTCAGCCACCCAGGTGCTGGGATGACAGACATGTGCTACCGTGCCCTGCTGTACACGTGTACTATTATGTTTTTGTTTCTTTTCTTCTTATTATTTTTTGTATTTTAGGGAAGGGTCCACAGGGTGTTCAGGGTCTCACTACTAGATGGGACTCACAGCGATCGGCCTGTTTACAGCCTCCCAAGAACTGGGACTACAGGCACGCCCAGTTTCAATTTTCTTCTCAACATACCCTGGGGGCGGGGCCCGCAGGCAGGCCTGGTATCGAACCTCCCCCAGCGCCTGCTTGCAGGAGCTTTAATCCACTGAGCTATTTTGCTGACCCAACTACTATATTTTTAAAATGAGTTCCACAGCCAGATGTGGTGGCGTGTGCCTATCTCCCAGCATTCTGAAAGGCTAAAGCTGGAGGATAACAAGTCCAAGCCCAGCTAGGGCAACATAGGACAGGGGATGCAGCTAGAGGTGAAGTCCTTGGGTTAGTTCACATAAAAGCCCACTGGTGTTTTCCAAGACACAATCCTCTTCTTGGCACCCAAAAGGTGTCCCTGAAATGACATATCCTGGCAAAGACACACAGCTTGTTCCTCAAGATGATGACAGTACTTCTGGCATGTGCTCATGGTGGTGTGTACATGAAGAAGTCTCTCAAATTTATTTATTTATTTATATTTATTTATTTTTGTCTTTTTGAGACAGGGTCTCACTGCAGTTCAGGCTGGCCTTAAGCTTATTTTGTAGCTCAGGCTGGTCTTGAACTCACCAACAATCCTCCTGCCTCAGCCTCCCATTTTTGGCGGAACCGGGAATTGAACTCAGGCCCTTGCGCTTGCCAGGGAAGGGCTTATTCCACTGAGCCATCTCCCCGGCCCTAAGTCTCTCAAATTTAAACCAGAGAAAAATTAAGAGGCTTGTGCTTAAAAGTACTACCTCTGAAAATGCAAAAGTTTTTCTTACATAGCTCTTTGGTTTTCTTGACTTCTTTTTTTAAGAAACATAATGTAAAGGAGGTGCCAATGAGCTTTTCAAACTCCTTGTCGCCCTGTAAGGCCTAAAAGAAAGAACCTGAAATGAGTTAACTGTGTCTCTGCAAAAGTGAGATTACTGACGAGAATGTGCATGATGCTGGCTCCTGCATCGGAAACTTTAAACTCCATGTTAGGAAATCAACTGTTACTGGTACGTCAACTATTGCAAGCCTGACATGCCTGAATATAGATAACTTACTGACTAAAAAGATTAAGCAAAATCTACAAATTTACTTTCAAATGTGAAAAGGCCAGCTGTTATAGTACTAAACTATGGCTGGGGCCAGCGAGAGAGCTCATGGACTAAGCGCCTGCTTAGGCGAGTGCTGTGCCGATCGCCCGCTCACGTGTGTCAGCCGGCCACAGAGCACAGAGATCAGGCGTAGTGCTGCACACCTGTGATCGCAGGGCTGGGGAGGAGCACAAGTCCGAGCTGCAGTGAGGCCCCGTACAACACACACACACACACACACACACACACACACACACACACACACACACACACACACACACACACTACGGCAAATCACAAAGACGACCTGCAGACTCCTTAGGCTGCGCACCATCTTCACAATTTCCTCTGTTGATCTCTCAACTTCAGAGAACGCCGCTAGGAGTCTAGGAAGGAGAGAAGGCAAGGGTAAGGGCTTGAACGCAGCGGGCACTTCCAGGGTTCCGCGCTGCAGAGGAAACGAGCATGTACTTTGCTCAGCCTTTCTTCACCTTTTTAAAGTGGTAAACAATGTCAAGGCTCCCTCACTCCTTCACTCCTCCCGACACCCATTTCCTGGCTCTGCAGTATCCTGGTCACACCATCTGGCAGGAGAGCTGTGCTCACCCTCAATAGGGGACACTCCCTGGGGGGCCAGGACACCCTGTTCACTTATTTGTCTTGGTCACAACCTGTGAAGTGTCACTCAATGACTTTTTAAAAATAAAACAAGGGGCCGGAGAGATGGCTCAGAATAAGCGCTTCCCTGGAGAGCTCAAGGGCCTGAGTTCAATCCCTGGTTCTGTCAATCAATCAATCAATCAATCAATCAATCAATCAATCAATCAGTGAGCTTTATGGTTTACAGAGCCAAGGAGAGAGCTCACTGGCATAAGCACCTGCCTGGAAAGTGCACAGTCCTGAGTTTGATCCCTGGAACAAATTTTTAAAAAAATTATAATCTTTTAAATTTGAAAATGAAGGAAAAAACCCATGAGTAATCCCATCTTCTTTTTTTTTTTTTTTGTCTTTTTGAGACAGGGTCTCGCTATGCAGTTCAGGCTGGCTTTAAGCTCACTTTGTAGCTCAGGCTGGTCTCGAACTCACAACAATCCTCCTGCCTCAGCCTCCCGAGTGCTGGGATTACAAGCATGCGCCACCACGCCTGGCTAATCCCATCTTCTGACTCCATCTCCACTTAGTATTTTGGAAAAACGCTAGGTTATAAATCGCACTCCTAAACCGCGCTTCCTGCGCTCGTCCTCACGTCACACACCAGATGTCTGGAATGCGACGGGCTGCACAGCAGTCCAGCTAGCCCCCGAGGCGGGACGGCGCCGTCACTTCCTCATTGCTGCAATTTTACTCCCTTTTCCAATTTTAAGGCCCCATCCCGATCACCTGAATTGACACAATGTAAGAGAAAGCCACACGTCAAATTTAAAATTTGCAGTAGCTTACATGGACAAGAATAAAAAGAAAGAGGTGCACTTGATTTTACTAAGGCATCCAACATACTATTCTGTCAACAGCAAACTAGTTTAAAAAGGCAGTGTGGTGAAGTTCACAATTCTCTTCTTTTGCTCAAAGCGGAGACCCTCATCATTCTGAACAACCGATGCTAGATTCTTTAGCTATGTAAAGTCATGGGAGGCCTTGGTGTATCCACTAATTAAACTTATAGTTCCCTCTCTGCTAAGTTTTTTGGTCTCAAATAAGCAATGTGTAACTTGTCTGTTAAAATTACAATTCCAGAGCCAAATAATAGCTCAGCAGATTAAAGCACCTGTTTAGGCAGATGCAGGGGCAGGAGTTCAGTCCCCAGGCCTGCCATGCCGGCCCAGACCCAAGGGGCACTTGGGAGGCTGTAAACAAGAGGATCACTACAAGTCTGATCTATGCAGTGAGACCCTGTGGACCCTGTCCTAAAATAACAAAAACAAAAACAAAAACAGAAACCCTAAGTTTCTGCTATCGAGTGTAATACAGAAGATACGGACATATTTACATTAAATATTTTACTGCAGCGGAGACCCTGCCACTCACCCCCGACTTAATTCCCCTGTGTGCAGCACAGCTTGCCATCACCCCAGCCCCTCACTGAAGCGGTTCTGGAGACGCAGGGCCAGCACATGCATGCAGCACATGTCACACATGCGCACGATCAGTTGACACTGGAGGGACGCTACGTGACTCTACTGAGCCCCAATGCTGCTTAACTCTCCTTTTACATATTTGTTTGTTTGATATAGGGTCTTGCTATAGTCCAGGCTGGCCTCAAACTACAGCAATCCTCCTGCCTCAGCTTCCCAAGTACCAGGATTAAGGTGTGCACCACTATGCCCAATTACTTTCTAACCAACCTCTACCTCCTCCATACTAAATTTAAACTCTTTTTACTACTACTTTATTTCTCTATTAATACAGTGTTCATTCTCCAAGGACCCAAACCTTGATTCCATTACTAGAGTCTGTTACCCTAAGTCATGATCTCTAAGTTAAACTATTTTTTCTAACACTGTAAGACAGGAGTATTATAGTGGATGACAGGGATGAAATCAAGTGCTTATTCTCACGACACTATGACTTATACAGAAGAAAGTAAATGGGTCACTGAGTATTTACTTGTCTCTAAAGTGTTTTGGTGATACTTGGATTATCACACACAAATACATATTTTTTTTTTTTTTTGTCTTTTTGAGACAGGGTCTCACTATGCAGTTCAGGCTGGCCTTAAGCTCACTTTGTAGCTCAGGCTGGTCTCGAACTCACAACAATCCTCCTGCCTCAGCCTCCCAAGTGCCTGGATTACAGGCCTGCGCCACCACACCTAGACACATTCAAACATTCTTACGCACTTTGTAAGCTCAAGGCACTGTACTTGTCACTTTCAAGTTATGCTTTAATTTTCAAAACAACCTTGAGATAATTATTATGTATCTATATACATCTGCACAAAATCATTTAACTATTTAGAATTATATGACTAGTTGGATGAACACAGGCCTATATGACCCATGTCCTGAAACTGTTACACATTATCTCAAAAAGTGCAATTAATTCACTTGCTACCACCATCAGCATTTTTTGGTCAAAAGTGCTAAAAATGCAAATTCCTGGGCTACATCCAAGCCCTGCTCACTGACTGAGAACAGCTCTAGAAGGGAGCTAGAAACAGTAACTTCCAGGTGCTCCTCAAGTAGAGCAGAAGTAACTAGGAGCATTTTTCTGGCGATGGGTCCAATTTTTAAAATCTATGATCAGTACAACTGACACTTCATCAAAAAAAATTTCCCTTCTGTTTAGGTCTGTTTGTCATATTACACACTGTGGCTGGTACAAGAACATCATTCCAGGGTCAGGGAGATAGCTCAGTAGAATAAGCACCTGCCTGTCAAGCACAGGGTCCTGAGTTCAATCCCTGGTGATGGAAAAAATAAAAAGTAAAAAGGATGTCTTCTGTCGTAGTGAACGATCTTCTCCGGATGAATACCTTCTTCTCTGGATGAATACCTTGCACATTTTGTATCTCCACTCATTTGCTGTTAAACATTTGTGCTGTTGACCTAATGTGCACTGAGAACTGCTATGCCAGCCTGGTGCATGCATGCCTGTTTGAGTCAGTTTCCACTCTCCTGAGCATGTACAAGTCAATAAACTAAACTTTCTAAGGAACCTGAATCTGTTTCCATAGGAACCACCATGTACAAGCGCTCCAGTTTCTCCACGTCCTTGCCATGTATTTTCCCAGTACACTTGGTTCTGATTTGCATTCTTTTAATAACTAATTAGGTTCAGTATCTTTTTATGCACTCATTGACCATTTGTATCTCTTATCTGAAGTGGTATCTACTCAAGTCTTTGTCAATTTTAAAAGCTAGGTTGTCTGTTGTTGAATGTTTAGCTTTTTAACATTCCAGATATTAAATGCCTACATACATGACTGTTAGGATCTGTATTTGTCCCCCAAAAGCCTCATGCGGTCATTGAGGTGCAGATCTAGTTTGATCAGTTCATGATCCAAGACTGGGATTATGGGTCTGAGTACTGGTGGGATTATGGGTGTGACTGCTACATCAGCCTGGGGCGGACAGCCTGACACAGACAGACTTTTTCTCTGTTGCCTGCTGCCAGTACTGTTGCTATCTTCTACTGGGATGAACTGCTGCCCTCTGCCACTGTGCCTTGGAGCCAGATGAGTAGACTGAAACCTCTAGTAACTATGAGCTAAATAAGCCTTTCCTTCCTACATGTTGGGCATAGGTCCCTGCAAGAGAAGAGTAACCAAAACAATGACTTACAATTCTTTCCCCATTCTGTGGGCTGTCTTTTCACTTTGACGGTGTAGTGTGAATGGTCCCAATTTATTTTTTTTTTGTTGACTGTCCATTTCCAGATATTATCTAACAATCAACTGCCAATTCAAGCTTATGAAGTTCATCACCATTTTCCTGCAAGAATTTTTTTTTTTTTTGGCAGAGCTGGGGATTGAACTCAGACTCTTGCATTTATCAGGGAAGTGCTTATTCTACTGAGCCATTTCCCTGGCCCTCCTGCAAGAATTTTATGAATGTTTTTAGCCTTTATTCTTAGGTCACTGATCCAGTTGAGGTGATTTTTACATATGCAGTGAGGCAGAGATCCAATCCCCTTTCTCAGTGTGTTGGGCTGATAACGAGTGGGCAACTAGTAACCCAGCTGTGTGGTGCTGGGTGTGGGAGGCCCATCTGATGATGGTTGCTGGCAGCAAAAGAGGTTGTCAGGAGGGTGTAAAAACCTATTGGAAACTGTTGAGAGGCTGTCAAGAGCTGCTGGTTCCCTTGGGCTGTTCTGCGGGGTGACCTGGTCCTGCTGGCTTTCCTATGAACGTGGCTGTTCTTGGAGGAGGAGCTTGGGACCTCACCATTGCTGAGAATGGCTGCAGATCACTTTGGCAGAGCTCTGGTCCTTACTTTGAGGATCGCTCAGAGGGGAAGATGGTACACTGCTTGGTCTCCTGGAGAAGCTTGTTCTGTTGGCTTTCCTGATGGGAACTTGGCTTCCTTCATCACTGGAGGAGCTACGGACCTCAGTGTTGCTGAGGATGGCTGTGGCACTTTTCAGAGAATGCTGGTTCTTACTTTGAGCATCGCTTCCTGGCTCCAGTGCAGCTCCCTCATTCTGCTGGCACAGATCCTTCATCTCCCTGGCATGGACTTTCTAGCTTCCACCAATGACCTCTGGGGCTTTCCAGCACAGATCCCAAGCCTACATGGGACACTATCAAGGGCTCTAGGCCTTCAGCTGGACTTGTGGGAGGCATTGTCCGGGGCTCTAGGTCCTCAGCTATACTCAGGCAGGATATTAGGATCCAGGCCCTCAGCTGGAGTCTTTGGTCTTCAGTGCGTGGATGGATTTCCTGTACTCTTTGTATGATTTTTTGGGCGATTCATCATAAAATAATCATATAAAATATGCTCTGTATTGTGTTGTTTTCCCTTGCAAAGGCCCAGTTATAGCACTTAGTATGTAGAAACCTTGTTCCTTAGCAACATTTATTTTTGGGACTATTCTTTCCCCATTAAGTGGAGGTGCATCCTCATGTAAATCAACTGCCCATGGACAGATGGGTCTGTTTTTTTAAAAAATAACTTTTAATTCCTCTCTATACAGAACAAAGCCTTTCCTTTTTTAATTTCATTTTATTATTTTTTTCGGGGGATAGAACCGGGGATTGAACTCAGGCCCTTGCGTTTTTCCCAGGCAAGCACTTAACTCTACTGAGTCGTCTCCCCAGCCCTGGTTTTGGATTCACAGTTCTATTCCATTTCTTTATGTAGCTACTCTTATCCCAAAACTATACCATTCCTTTTTTCAAAACTATACCATTTTGATTACTGTTACTTGGTAGTGAGGTTTGAAATCTGACAGTAAGCATGAGTACTCCAGCTTTCTTCTCTTTCAAGGCAGCTTTTTGTTTGGAGTCTCTAGTGGCTCTACGGAAATCTGAGGACAGGCTTTCCCATTTCTGTACAAAATGCTCCTGGGTCAATCCATAAATGCTGAGGGAATCACACTGACTCTGGAGACTGTTCTGGGCAATGGTGTCAGCATCCTGGTAGCATTAACTCTTCTGCCCATAAATACACGATGTCTGTTTTTCCATTTATTTATGTTCTTTAATTTCTTTCAGCAATGCTTTGTAGTCTTCTGAGCATAAGCTTTTCAACACGTATTTTATTTCCACCTAGATGCTTCTGTAAATGAGATTGCTCCCTTAATTCCCTTTTCACTACAGAAGCACAGAAACACAACTGACTTTTCTGTGTTTTCTTGTAATCTACAATATTGCTTAAATTGTTTATTAGCTCTACAGTCATCTGTAAAATATGGCCATTTTAATACTTCCTAACTAAATTTCCTGGTCTTTTGCATTGGGCCTTTGCTCAAATGTCCAGAACAACACTGAATCCCAGTGTTGAAAGTCAGTATCTCTTTCCTGTTCTTGCTTCTGGGGGCAAGCTTTCAGCCCTGACTACCAAAAAATTTTAACAGTTGAAAATAAGTCTCTTTTAAATACTGCTTTTTCTCTTAGGTTTCACTCACCTAAGGAATATAAACATATTTTTATGCTAAGTTTTGATAACATATTCTCAACTAGCCAGGCAGGGTGGCCCATGCCGGTAATGCCAGCACACAGGAGGCTGAGACAGGATGACTGTCATCAATTTAGGCCAGCCTAAATTACATAGTGAGCTCAAGACTAGTGTAGAATACACGAGACTCTTTTCTCTACAAACCTAAAAAACAAAAATCAAAACTTGAACTAAGTTACTCCTAAAGACCTTTGTTTTAAGCAGAAAGTGAATTAAGTAAATATTCTTTTTACATGATCAAATATACAGTAAAGCTGGCAATGGCACCGCATGCCTGAAATCCCTGCTCCTTGGAGGCTGTCCCAGGGGATGGCAAGTTTGAGGACAGCCTGGGTAACTTAACTGGAAGATGGTGGTGGGGTTCTGGGGATGTAGATTGGTGGCAGACTGTGGGTTAAGTCCCCAGAAGCAACAAAAAAAGTTCCTCTTTTTTTTTTTTTTAAGGTTCCTCTTTTATTTACAAGAGAATAAACAATGATTAGAAATGAGCCCTGTTATGGTTTGTATCTAGTTGTTCCTGTAAAGCCTCACATAAATCATGGTACAGATGCAGCTAAAGAGCAGTGAGGGGCTTGAGGGGCGGGACCAGAGGTGTGATCCCCCCCAAACCTGCGGTTTTTCTCTGAGCTGTGGAGCCCAGCATCCTGGACGAGGTGGCACCCAGCCTCTCCTCCAGACCCTGTGGCGCGTGGTGGCCGTTTTTGCAATTGAGGCCGCCTCAGGCAGAGAAGAGATGCTCAGACAGAAGCACTGACCCAGTTTTAAATGAGGAAACCTCCAAGAACTGTGAGCTAAGTAAACCTTTCCTTCCTTGATTTTGAGTGTCGGGTATTGGGTATCTGTCCCAGCAAGGAGAGAAGAGTACCTAATACAAGTGCTGTACAGGAAGGATCCTCGTGGTATGGGACATATTCTGTGGCTTGACTATGATGGTGGAAACAATTACACGCATGGAAACAAAAAATTACACGTGTGAGAATACTGTACAGAATTCAACACACACACACACATACATAGGGGTAAGTGTAAAGTGGAGGAAATGGCATCCTTCAGCACCAATTTTCCAGAGAACCATCTGACTCTAGTGCTCTAAGAGGTCAGGAAGCTGAGAAAAGGTGCCCAGGGCCTCTGTCCTGCCTCGCCAACGACATAGGAACCTGCGGTTATCTGAGAGCAAGCACTTCAAAACCACCCTCAGGAGTCACGTGATGGCTGCACTCTCAAAGCAGAGGCAGCAGGAGCAGCGCTGCCGCCAGGGCAGGCAGTGAATTATACATGGTCCCTTGCAGAACACAAAGCGTGTGGAAGCTGACATAAAATATTAATGTGCAGGTGTTTGTTTATAAATGGGCATTATTGACATGCCACTGACTGCTTGCTTTCTAAAAAAAAAAAAAAAATCAGGAACATGGAACTGTATTTTCCTTTAGGGAGAATTCTTACATTAAAATTCTCCAAGTTAAGAAAAAAAAGAAAGAAAAATCTAATTTTCCAAGCTGGTTCAGGGAGTGATTTCACAAAATATTCATAAGTGAAAAAAGCGAAGTACAGAAGAGCATCTTTTATGTAAGAAAAGTGAAACTGCTTAATTTTATAAAAATGAGTGAAAGGTAAACTGAATTGGTTATCTACAAGGTAAGCAGAAGGAACAGCGGAATGGATATCATTTCCTGCTTTTTATTTTTTGAAGGGTGTACAGTTTTGACTTTTAGAACTGTATTAGTAAAAAAATCACTAAGGACCAGAGGAAAAAATGTGCACAGAAACAAGAGAACCTATCCAAATGAAAAAATCTTAACACAGCAAACAAGCAATTGTGACGTAAGTAACTTGACTTTATGCCTTCAATTAAAGGACAAAGGGAACTGCAAAAAAAAAAATGGTGACTACTTAAGAAGTTTGGTTTTGTCAGTGCTGCCAGCGTAGGAATTCTGAATCTACTGTGTACACCATACGAAGCAGACTCCCATTTTTAGGAGGCAGACATTGGTGTGACAAATTGGAATACAGAAAGGGAGGCAGCAAGGGAGATTCCTGCATCACCATGAACCTGCAGGTGTGGAAAGGGTTAACAAGCAACAGTGGCGGGCACAATGGTGTGGGCAGATCCCACTGCCTGACTGGGCAAGGACTGCAGGTGTAAGCTGCTGGGAGAGGCCTGGCCTCAGAGCATCTTCTTGGAAGTGCTACTTACAGAGAGAAACATCACCTTAGGCAAGCTTCTGAGGGTCTCTGGATGCACAGCCCTGAGAACACACCAGACGCCAAACTGAACGGTGCAGAAAGCAGCCAGCCTGCTTAAAAATAACCCGTCACAGAACACAGGGGTATGAGGGCTCCGCCTGAAAGGAAAGCAGGGCTGGGGTGCAGAGGACAACGCTGGGCCAGACACTGAGCCAGAGGACACAGGGCTGCAGCCGCAGGGCTGAGCAGCACTGACAGCAGCGGCACTTAGGCTGTATCTCCTGATTTCAATGATCTGCGCTGCCATTCAGTGAGAGGGTTTCCAACCTTGGAAAACAAACTGAAGCATTTAATGATAAAAGGCACTGACTGTGACTTTTCAAGTAATGAGAAAAAAAGCATGTATGTTGTGAGTTGGAGAACGGCAGCCATCTGTGACTCTGGGGACTCCTGAGTCTTATAACATTCTTGTAGATCTTCTGTAAACTTGAAATTATTCAGATATCCAAAATTTAAGGGGCCAGGGAGATAGCTCAGTGGCTTAAGCACATCCCTGGCAAGCACAAGGTCCCAAGTTTGATCCCTGGTCCCGCAAAATAAAAAATAAAAAATTTAAGGGCAGGCCAGACAGCTCAGCAGATTAAAGTGCACAGGGGCCGAGGGAGGGGTCTATCCCCAGGCCAGCCGTGCCAGCCCCGGCCCTGCCCCTGGGGCATGTTATACTGGCGATTGAGACTGGGGGCACACACCTGCAATCCAAGCTCTTGGGAGGCTGTGATCAGGGGACTCACTACGAGTCTGATCTATTAGTGAGACCTTGAACATTCTACAGACCCTTGCCTAAAATACAAAAACAAAAAATAAAATAAAGTTTAAGAAGGGGTAGCCAGATAGCTCAGTGGACTGAAGTGCCTGCTTGGGCACAGCATAGCAGCCGGGATGATACCCAGCGTGCCCTGCTGGCACGGCCCCCAGGGCACGCTGAAACTGCATCTGAGAATGGGCATGGTGGCGCATGCCTGTAACGCCAGCTCCTGGGGGGGCTAGAACCAGGAGCATCACTATGAGTCCTACCTATGCAGTAAGACCCTGTAATCCCTGTACCAAATGCATAAATAAATAAATAATAAAAGTTTAAGAAAATGTCCTGAGCCACCACCAGCTCCCCGCCCCTGGCTGTGGGGCACCTTGCCTTATGCACTCTGCTGCATACAAGTGCATTTCAGGGGCCTCAAGATTTGGGCCTACACAAACAAAAGCGTGTATCTGTAAAAAACAGTTGAACAGTGTTTCCCTTTGATTTGTATTTCTATTGCGTTTAAATTTTTGTCAAAATAAGAATTTTTAAAACAAAAACATTCAACTTTTCAATGAACCTTACAATTGGAATTTTAAAAGAATTAAGAAAGTCAAAGCTGAGTATCCTAGCAGAAGGATAATTCCCAGCAGTCAGGAGGCTGAGGAAGGAGGATTACCAAGAATTTGAGGCTCACCGGGGCTACATAGCAAGTTCAAGCCTGGCTTGTACTATAAGACCTTGCCTCAAAAAACCAAAACAGAAAGTTAAAAAACCAGTCATACACCCATCAGTCACTGATTATTTTCACAGGTAGTCACTATTAAGTTTTTAATTTAAAACATATCTTTCATTGGGACTATAAACAACTTGCTGCAAATGAAATATATTATACAGTGTGGTAATTTCCTTCTCTGACTAGCTGGCTACAGAAGTTCAGCTCTGATGTATTCCTGAAGTTACACATGTTCATAATTTTGTAAAAAGAGGCTAGATTAATCATTTATTAGAAATTTACTCGGCATTTTAAAAATTTCTCTTGCTGGAATTTAGTTACTAATTTTAGCTTTATTGCTAGGCGATATTCAAAGAAGTAGGGCTGGGGAGATAGCTTAACAACTTAAATGCCTGCCTGGCAAGCACGAGTGCAAGGTCCTGAGTTCAATCACTGGTACTGCAAAAAAAAAGTACTGTGAATGATTATTAGCTTTCAGAAATAAATTTCAAAAATACATTTATTTTGAAGCTTATCCTTCTCATGTTTCCTTTCATCATAAACACTTACTGAGCTCTCTTGTCAGAACACAGTGAATTATTCTGACCTCCAAGAATATGCTTTAAGAGCATCTTACTTCCTAAATTCTAGTCACCCTCCAGTATTGCGGTAGCATCTAGCTACCCAACACACTGAGGCTCACCTGCAGCCCAGGCCCCACTCCCAGACTTCACTACTCAAGAACACCAGTTGGCATGAGCACGTATCTGGCACCAGCATACAACACGTCTGGTGACAGAGTGTAAGTCATCTTGTACTCTCCTACTTTGGTCTTCACAGCGCTGACATCACCAGCTGAGAAATGCTTTCAATGGACTATCTGGAAGACCCAGGAAGAAAGCCAGTACTGACAGCAGGGCCAACTGAAGAACAGTGCCACCCATGCCCATGGAACACATGTGACTCCGGAAGGGTGAATCAGGTTAGGAAAATCCCACATCCAGAGGAAGGGAGTGGGCCAGGGAGATGGCTCAGTGGAATAAGCACTTCCCTGGCAAGCCAAGGACCTGAGTTCAGTCCCTGGTTCCACAAAAAAAAAAAAAAAAAAACAGAGGAAGGGAGTATTCTCCCCAGGACCTGCAGGGACTTAAGCATCTCAGGAAACATCAGCATAGTTTGAAGAAAGTTCAGTTTTGACATCAGCTATAGCATCTATGGTCAGAGCCCAGGGTGCCGTGCAACAGCCTAGAGTGGGCTGGTGCCACCCGCCCCGCACGCCAGTGCCTGTAGCGCCCAACTTCCTTTGGCCCAGGGAACTGGATGTGGACCCGGCATCTCACTCCCCTGGCTGAGGCTTCTCTGTCCCCCAGTGAGCCGGCTTTCTCTCCACAGTGAAGAGAGCAGCCACCACACCTTCCTCTTCCACCTGCACATCCTGGGGGTGCTCACCAGCTCTGTGCTGCACAGGGCGAGCCAGGAGCCCAAAACCCACTCACCAGATGCCCCCAAGGAAGCTGCCACAGAAGCTGGAAACCCTGTACCCAAAAGGCGCAGAGCCAGAATAGGGTAAGAGAGGAACTTTTAATTAAGAGTTTCTTTTTCTGAAAAGAAGTTTTACAGCAGTCTAACTTCGCACTTTCTTCTTTTATAGTTGGTTCTTTGCCAATTACAAGCACATTTTCCTCTAACATTTTTACTCTGTCTACCTTTCCCAAGTAGGCTACAATCCATCCCAAATTGACTTCTGTGCAGTGTGAGGTCAAGGTCCAGATCCAATT
Organism: Ctenomys sociabilis; assembly: GCA_004027165.1. Classification (NCBI taxonomy): domain Eukaryota; kingdom Metazoa; phylum Chordata; class Mammalia; order Rodentia; family Ctenomyidae; genus Ctenomys; species Ctenomys sociabilis. Next base: position 22,635 of record PVKA01032260.1, read on the forward strand.
CTCCCCAGACTGTTAGTCTCGTGACAAGGCTCTCTTTAATGGAAGACATCAGTTACTTGGGCAGGAGTAGCTCTACTGTGGTGAAAGGGCTTCTACAGCTAATCCAACCGAACAGAGGTACCCCTTCTAACACCATGCTCCCCGGCTCCCGTGCCCTTCTAACTGGACGCTGCTGCAGTGTGTGCCTGTGGTGCTGCAGACAGAGCTCGGGGCCTCACACGCACCAGGCAGCACTTGAGCCCTCAGCTCCACCTGTTTTGTTCGAACCTTCCTAAGGGTGTCTTCCGGCCTGAAGACTGAGAGAAGGCCCCCAGCGCAATCACCCTCAGCGCATGCTCTATTAGCCGCGCTCTCTAGATTAAACCTGTTAAGGGCTGGTTTCTCCTGGCACGGACTGGCTAGTTTACCCTTTGTGCCTTACCAGGTCTTGAGGGTTTCTAGACAAGTCACCCTGCTGCCAGTGACTCCCAGGCCTGGAGCCTGTATATGCACCCCAGCAGCTGGCTCACAAAAGAAATTAGCTTATTGCTCAAATGATACAAAATGTTGCCATCATTTAAAACGTATCCAAGCTAGGTGTGGTGCATGCCTGCAATCCCAGAACTCAGGAGCTGAGGCAGTATCATTGCAAATCTGAGACCAGCCTGGGCTACAAAGTGAGCTCAAGGCCAGCCTGAATTGCATAGTGAGACCCTAGCTAAAAAAAAAAACAAAAAAAAAAACCCTAATCCAGTTTAAGTCCAGTTTAATTTTGGATTTTTTAAAAAATTAAGCATTTAGAGTACTTTTCTAGAATATTAAAAGAAATCTAAAAATAGGGGAAAAAGTCTATTACTATGCTAAAATGGCTCTTTTGACAGGGACTGATTTTTTTATGTATTTAGTACAGGGCACACAGGGTCTCACCACAGATAGGACTCGCAGTGGCCGTTTTCAGGCTCTCAAGCTCTGGGGTTACAGGCCCGGGCCACCACGCCCCGTCTCAACCACCATCGCAGTGACCCTGTTTTCAGGCTCTCAAGCTCCGGGGTTACAGGCCCGGGCCACCACGCCCTGTCTCAACCACCACCGCAGTGTGCCCTGGGAGTGGGCATACAGCTCACAGCACATGGGGCACCGAACCCCAGTCCCTATGCAGGCCCTTCAATCTACTGAGTTATCTGGTCAGCCCACTGAGCAATTTTATAAAAAAGTAAAAAATAAATGTATAACTTTTATGATACACTAAAACCACCTCCATTTTCTTTATTCTCTTTCAATTCTCACTTAAATTTAACTTGTCATAATGTGTCATGAATATACAAAGACAACAGTAATGAACTTGAGGCAGTACCAGTAAGAGTTAACAAAAGCCAAACACTGCAGCCTGAACAACATTCATACAAAAAATAAAGTAACTATCATTGGTTCCCTAAAAATTTCCTGACAGTGTATCAGTATAAAACATGCATTTTAGGGCTGGCGAAATAGCTCAGTGGATTAAAGCGCCTGCTTAGGCAGAACCCAGCGGCTGGGTGCGACGCCTGGCATGCCGAGCCGCCCGCTGAGATGGCAGTTGAGACAGTGGTGGCACACGCCTGTAATCCCAGCTCTTGGGAGGCTGAAAACAGGAGGCCCGTCTACACAGTGAGACCTGTAGACCCTTAATAAAAGTACAAAAACAAGTCCTCTCCAAAGCTGAAGGACGGTCAAAAACGAATTCAAATGGCATAACACATTCTAAAGCTAAAAAACATTGTTTTTCTTGATGTGCAGGTATAAACTCAGAGCTTGGGGCTTTCTCACGCTGCAAACGGCTATTTCTCTGGTTCATTCAAAGCAGCAGATGCCATTAAGTCCACAGATGCCATTAAGCTCAATAAAGGCAAGAGGGCTCATACATAGCTGACCTCCCCAGGAAGCACGGCTCCTGTGTCCACAGAAGTAGGAGGTGTGAGGACCAGAGACACACCACTCTGCTAGCTAAAGAGACAGAAACCATCCCTCCCTCCACCCTAAAAGCTTCTTCCCGTGGTAACAAGTAAAAATTAAGATACACTTATCTACAGACTTAAGGATTTCAAAAACTTAATGTAATCCCTACTTTCAAAAAATTAACTAGAGTCATCTGGCCATTTCTGGTTACATCTTAAGGTGTAACCAGATTCCTTTCCTACTGATTTATCACTAGATATTTCTGGTCAAAAATACTAGCTTTCTTCCCAAATATTTTAACCACGAGTGTGGCTGCAGTGTGTCATCTCCCAGGTTATCGTGCAGTGGAGGAGAAAAAGTAGACATTCAAGCAGCAGTAATTATGGCCCTTTCGCCTAGCGGCACTGGAGTGCCTGCTGAGTAGCCCAGGAACCAGAAAATCCATGCGTGTTTATGCATACGTGGTGACTTCACAGTTGAAATTGCTTTGCTTTGCCCTTTCTTCATAGGGGAGTCCTGGTTCTTGTTAATGTTATGGTGACTCTGGACTTGAACTAGCAGCCTTCTTTTTCTTCTTCTTATTCTGTTTCTTATGCCTTTTCTTTTTTCTCTCGCTTTTTCAGATTCTCCACTGCTTTTCTTCTTTTTCGCTCGCACCTCCTCAGTATGATGATTCTGACAAGGACCCAGATGAAGAAGGTTCACCCTCAGGATATGCCCTGCTTTCCTTGCCAAGTCTTTAATGTCCTTTTCCTTCTCAGTTGTATCCTTTGACTTCTTTTTCTTTTTTAAACTATCCTCACTGCCTGACTCAGGTCTGACTGGGAACTTTCCGAAGATTTATATGAATGGTTCTTCTTTTACCTTCTCCTTTTCGCTCACTTCTCTCTTTTCCTCATCCTCAGAATCTGAAAAACTGGTGGAAGAATCAG
>PVKA01032261.1:0-25480 GCA_004027165.1 Ctenomys sociabilis
CTATTCAGCCAATTTTCTTGATCTCATCTCTACCTCCTGATTTTTAGCTTTATCTGGCTACAAAAAAAAAAATCCAAACAAAAAGTAATTCCTTCTGTTTTATCTTCAATGTCTGTTTTTTCTTCATGGTCTAATCATCCCCCTTTTATTCTAAGTGCTCCAACATAGTCTAGGTAGTAAAACTGTAAATTTCACTGCAAAATAAAAAAATTAAGGAAATAAAATATTTGTAAACATTAACAATAAAGAAAATAAAAAGCTTCAGTCTCACATACTTCCACTTTTAATATCTTGCTCTTGAAACTGTTTAACACAACAATGACATCTTGTATATCTGATGGAGAGTCAGTTTCTTCATGCCTAAAAGCAAAAGCAAACAAAACAGCCCCCATAAATTTTTATCATTAATTCAAGAACATACGTACAATTAAGATATACAAACAATTCACTTTGCATGGGTATAAGCTTGTGTATATATTATATTTTCTTTCTTTCTTTTTCCAGTACCAGGGATTAGACTCAGGACCCTGTGCTTGCCAGGCAGGTGCTTAGTCTACTGAGCTATCTCCCTGGCTCTATCATATTTGCTTTCTACACTCAATTTATACATTTTAAAATGTAGTAAAATATAGCATATTTAAATTGATATATTACATATTAAAATTATCTAAAGCTTAATTTAATATATATTACCATTGTACAAAAGTAACTCAATTAAGTATGATATTGCCCAAGCAACCATAAAAAATTACTGTTTATCTTTAATGCTGTATACTAAGACTATGATAAAACTAAAATTTTTCACATTCTGCTTTGACAATCAAAATGTGAGATGTTTTCTAGACTTAAAAAATAAAAAGGAATTTTACATTGTCATCATTTTAGTATTTACCCAGAATTTTCAAATGCCAAAATCTGAAAGGCACTATTAAATTCATAAGACTGAAAATGTATCTATCGTATGTACAACCTTAATGTTTCAATTTTATATGTACATAATTTATTCTTTAATTTTCAAAATTGTTTAAACAAAGATGACAGTTGTATTTCAAAATTACTTTCTGATACTATTCTCATGTACTGAAAAATTTCATTGTAAAAACTATCATTAAGTTTTGTCAAAGGGAAGGAATCAGGTATTCTTGCATTCAGTCATACTTAGGATATACTGTACATGTTAACATTCTTCTAAAGGAGAAGAAAAGGGTATCCTGGCACTACAAGGACTGACACATGCCTTTGACTTCCTCTTACTTTCAACTTTCCAATTGGCAGTTAAACCTAGGAGAAGGGGCCGGGGAGATGGCTCAGTGGAATAAGCGCTTCCCTGGCAAGCACAAGGGCCTGAGCTCAATCCCCAGTTCTGAAAAAAAAAAAAAAAAAAAAAAAAAGATCCAAGAGAAGGCAGGACTGTGTGGAAAACAGAAAGCATTTGAAATCAGATAGTACCAGTATCAAATTTCTTATAATCTCAAGCACTTCTAGTCATAGCATTGCTCAAGAGCATTAGCAACTTCAGCAGTCTAACCCATTCAGACCACGCCTGAGCCTGCAATCACATCACTACAGCCAGGTATGTGTGTCTAAAGCAAATCTCTCTCTTACAAGGTGGCAGACGTAGTGATGACAATGAGCTCTTACTCCTTCACAGTATTTTAAGTATTTTATAGATGCTAACTTATGGTAAGTGAATTACAACCATCATTTAAGGATAAAAATATAACCTCAGATCCAAATTGGAGGCCTAACTCAGTTTGTACTGCACTATGAGATGTACATTAACAATGCTAAGCAGCTAAAACCCACCAGATACATGAGGAAAGTCAGCAGGTTAAATGAAGAAAACAAGCTAAGCAGTTAGGGAAATATTTATTGTAAAGAAAAAGGGACATACTCAAATATTTTACTTTTTTGTTTTGCAGAACCAGGGATTGAACTTAGGCCCTTGTGCTTGCCAGGGAAGCACTTACTCTATTGAGCTATCTCTCCATTCTCAATGAGATTATATTCTCACTATATTTAAAACACTATATTTAAAAAAAATTCTTTTTTGATGGAACCAGGGATTGAACTCAGGCCCTTCCACTTGTCAGGGAAGTGCTTATTCCACTGAGCCATCTCCCTGGCTGAAAACACTGTATTTTTGTAAAAGCCATTTCTTTCAAAATGAAAGAAATCACTATGTATCAGAAAACATTATTTTTAAGTGATTTTTATTCATTTCAATGAGAAAAAAGAAAATAGCGATGAAAAAATTTCAAAACAGGTTAGTAGGACATTTATAATAATACATTGCATATTGTCTTTGTAGTAATTATTCAGAGGACAAGATATAGACATGATATCTCTTCTAAACAATATTTTCTTCTCACTGAACTAAGAGAAAGTAGCTGTATTATCTATCTTATCTTGTATATACATATATATGTATTTTTTTTTCACTACAAAATGGCCCTTTATTTATATCACCCTTTTCTGTTTTGTCAGAGATGGGTGTTACATTGCAGTTAGAGAAGCTGTATTTGGAGAAGCCTTTAAAGAAGGACCTTTTCATACTTGATACCAGTCCATATAGTATAGGTACTTGAATTCAGCAAAATAACCCAATATAGTCCAGTAGTCCATAGTAGTAGTGAGTTATCAGCACAACTGGCAATTGTCTGAAGTTGTTGATTTGAGCCTTTTACAGCTCAGCATATTAATATAGCTTTACTATTTATACCTTGTGGTTACTCTTCTGCTGGATGGTTAAGAACAAGTTAAAGTATGACCTGTATAACTAAAAATGTAACTTTTGTGTCTGAGAAGTTCAGTCAAATCCTCTTAGGATTCACCCTGGAATCATGTACAGTACCTTTTGGATCTTTTGTCAGTGTCAGCCATCTGGATGAGTCATGGCCATTGCTTGACCAATTTGCTTTCTGGCTACACATGTTTTTAAGGTGGATGCTTTTCATGGACTCTTGCCTGCTATGGTTCTGGGTGAGAATAGTTTCTAATTTGCATATATTTGCATGTAAGTAGAAGATAGAAGTGAGTGGGGGCAATGTGCTAATGCTTGGCTGGTCTCTTCTGGCAAGTAAGGCCATGAGACATGAGACTTTCTACATCAATGTTCCAGTTACGTAGCTCTCTGGGTGCTGCCCGCCAGCTGATGTGTTGGTAGTAGCAGCTTCTTGCTTTCTTGTATTCTGAATCATGGGAAAACTGGCAGCTTTCTTGTCAGTTTCTTGGTTTTGTTTGTCATTTCTGGGAGAGCCTAGCCCCCTAACAGTTTCCTAATACAATATAAAAGCATGTAGGCCCTTTGTTAAATTCTCTGATAATATGAGAATTCAGCCTTCTGCTACTAGTTGAATGTTTGCCTCTCTAAAAATTCATGTTGAGACTTCACTGCTTTTGTGATGTACTTAAGGAATAAGACTGTCGGGAAGCAATCAGACCAAGAAACATCCATGTTCAGGATAAGATTGGAACTGCTATGAACGTGTAAGTCTGGCCATCTTGTCTTCCTCTTCCACCTGTCATAAGACAACATAGCAAGAGGGTCCTCACCAGAAGCTGACCCTTGATCCTGAATTTTGTCAGCTAACAAATTTTTGGCATTATAATTACCCATCTCATTTATTCAAACCAAAACTAAAAAGCAAAAGACATGATCTAAACAAAGAAAAAGAATAAAAAAATAAAAGATATAAACACCTGTGATCAATAGTAAATCTGGTAAAATTTATATTTGAATAGAAATGATCTGATGAGCCAGGTGTGGTGGCACAGGCCTGTAATCCCAGCACTTGGGAGGCAGAGGCAGGAGGATTGTTGTGAGTTTGAGACCAGCCTGAGCTACAAAAGTGAGCTTAAGGCCAGCCTGAACTGCATAGTGAGACCCTGTCTCAAAAAGACCAAAAAGAAAAAAAATGATCTGATGATAAAGAACTATAGAGAAGAGGGTGGTGGTGATTATGCTGAGCACCGAGGAGAATGCTAGCAGGCAAGTGAGAACTAATAGGCAGGCACATACTCCCAATTTCATCTCTATTGGCAGACTGTCTCTCAGAGAGACTATGCACAGTAAAAGGTTTAGAAATGGGACCATGTTAGATAAAGGTTTAAAAAAGCTCTCAGTAGTTTGTGAGTCTCTGCTGCTACACTCTGGTTCAGGGCTGGAGAGATGGCTCAGTGCAATAAGCACTTCCCTGGTAAGTGCAAGGGCCTGAGTTCAAATCCCCGGTTCTGCAAAAAAAAGCTTACATCTAGTTCAGGACAAGAGAAGTATTACCTTTGAATCCTAGGCCCAATAAGGTAAATACTTTAAGGGGAAAATACTACAATGTACATCTTGAAGTTGGAATACACAAGGAATTGGTATCTGGTTCATGAATGGGAAAGAGTGTCCATGGACTTGGATATGATACTGAGAAGGACTGACTTACTGCTTTAATCAAGGAGTCAGGAAAGTTCTTATTCCTAGAATTTGTTGGGCAAGTGATGTGATAATATTTCCTATGGATCAGATGTAGTCAAGCAAGGGAGATTCAACTTTTGTTATTACCATGGAGTGGTCATGTGCCCTACCAATGTGGCAAGCTGTATGCATAAGGAGACCTCAGCAAAAACAGGCTGCAAGTGTGACACCGGCGCTTCAGGAACTAAGACATTGTTAGAAGTATCCAATTGGAACAGAGATGCAATGACAGGGACCAGGGGTTGGGGAAAGAGGTGCAGCAACAGAGAATTTTTTTTATAATTTATGTGTCTGGTACAGGATCTTGCTAAGCAGCTCAGACTCATAGTGATCCTTCTATTTCAGCCTTTCCAGCCCTGGGATTACAGGCATCCACCACCATGCCTGGTTTCAGTTGCTGGTTCAGTGTGCCCGAGAGCGGAGCTGGCATGGCATATGGTACTAGAGATTGAACCTGAATACTTGTGCTCGCCAGGCAGGGGCTTGCTCTGCTAAGTTATCTCCTCAGCCAGAGAACTTCTAAGTGTCTGCAGAAGCACTCTGCAGAGGGACGTTTAACTGTCAGCAAGGCCAGAGAATACAATGAGTTCACAAAAGTAAATGTGGAGAAAATGGAAAGCATCTTTGGAACCCTCTTCTGTTTCCCTATAAAGCACAGGAGAAGCAGTTCAGACTCAGATGCTCTGAACTTTGATTATGTGCAAATATAAAATTGGCAGGAAGAATTTTTCTTAAAATTTCCAATTAATAGTCTAGCATAAATAGTCTAGCATAGGATATCTGATATGCTCTACAACTAGACAAGTCTAAGGAAAATTTTCTAATTTTAGAACTGTCAAATGTTGTTTTCTAAGAGAGAATAATTTTGAGGAAATTTATTCTCTAGGTAAGAGCCAGTGCTGAATATAAGCAGACAGGTGCATATTAGTGTTAAATATTACAAATAAAATAACAAAGATATAAACTACACACCTGAATATGCCTAAAAACAGCCTAGTTTTAGAATATTAAATAATTTAGCCATGGCTTTAAAATCCAGGCTAAGAAACTCTGGTCAGCATTATCTTACCTTAGCTTTTCAGTATGTTTCAGGACTATTGTTCCTAAATATAAATATAGTATCAATTAAAATCAACTTGTATTTTGGGACGAACACAATGTCTGCTTTTCTCATATTTTACACTGACCTAGTTTTAAATACTAATACTTCAGTTTCAAAGAATATTTTATTTTAGGGGTTATGGGCTGTGTCTAGATGTCACCCAAAGCCTCACTGGGAATAGGCTGGGTGCTTTCCAGAGGTGGGTGGAGGCAGGATGTAGGATGAGTGACTACTGAATTAGTTCACAGATTAATTTGACATAGTTCTGGGTAAGGATAATGGGAAGGCCCATTCTGGGTGTGGGTGGCACCACTCAAAGTACAGGGAGCCTAGAGGGATAAAAGGGAAGGGTAACATTTGCTTGGCTACTTCATTACTTAGCTACTTTCTGCCTTGGACTGTGTCTCCTCTGTGATGCCCTTCTGCCATGCTACTCACTTGGAGGAAGCTGACTATGAACTGGAACCTCTACATAACTGTGAGCCAAGTAAACCTTTCCTCTAACCTGGAGTGTTAGGTATTTTTTTCTCAGCAATGAGAAAAATAATACTAAAACAGAGTAACATCATTTTTTTCTCCTGTTCTGGAGATCAAATGACTTACTAATTTAATCACATGGGGAATTATTCACAATTAAGGAAATATTAAAACTTTATGGGTTGGTTGTTTCTTTTTTAATGTATTTGGTACAGGGTCTGCAGGGTCTACAGGGTCTCACTGTGTAGATTGGATTCATAGTGATTCTCCTGTTTTCAGCCTTCCAAGCACTGAGATTACAGGTGTACACTACATGTCCAGTCTCAGTCACTGGCTTAGCTTGTCCCAGGGGTGGGGCTGGCACAGCATGCCAGGGATCGAAACCTGGCTGCTGCATTCTGCCTAAGCAGGTCCTTTAGTCCACTGAGCTATCCAGCTGGCCTCTAGGTTTGGTTATTTCTAAGTAGTATAAACAAAAAGTTATTTTTATAACCAAAAGTTGTCTGACTATAAAGTTTCCTACTAGTATGTTAAAGGTACTTAAACTAATAATAAGGTCTATTTTCTCTCAACAATATCCATTTATGGATGAAATATTATAGAAAAAATGATAAAGTTAATCTTAGTATAAAGTTTATTTACATAATGTGCTCCATAATTTTTATCTATAAAGAAAAGAGCTGGGTGTGCTGCTGCACATGGGAGGCTGAGGTAGGAGAATTACTGTGTTTAAGGCTAGCCTAGGGCACACAGTGATTTCAAGGCCAGCCTTAGTTACATAGCAAGATGAGGTCTTAAAAAACAAAGTGAAGTGGGAGGTGGGAAGAAAACATTTATCAATGTGTGAGAAATTCTAATGATTACCTCAATTAGTCCCTAGCAAGACCCCACAAGGCTGGGAAGGATGATCCCTTTTTGTAACGAGGAAATGAAGACAGCAAGATCATATGGATGGTAGTAGTACAGAAGACTTGAGGCACGGTTTATCTGCAAAGGACATCTGCATTGCAAAAATCAGCTGTGAACAGATATAGAACTGAGATCCAATGGAGTCTGCAGATCACCAAAGCTCAAAGAAAGAATATATGGTTCTTAATAGTGTGCCTGTCAACTGTGGCTCTTGGGGCTCACTGTGATGGCACATGCATGTAATTCTACCTACTTGGGAGGACTCCAACTTCAGTGCTAGCCTGGCCAACCAAGCAAGATCCTATATCAACACAAAAGGAAAAAGGGCTAGAGATTTGGCTCATTGAAAGAGTCCTTGGAGGGCCAGCCAAATAGTTCAGCAGATTAAAGCACCTGCAGGCAGGCACAGGGGCCAGGGGTTTGATCCCCTGGCCTGCCATGGGGGCCTGGCCCTGGGGCATGCTGAGATGGTGATTGAGACAGGGCGTGGTGGCGTGCACCTCTAATCCCAGCATTTGGGAGGCTGTAAACAGGTGAATCATTGAGACCCTGAACACTACAACCTTTCTCTAAAATACAAAAAAAACAAAACAAAACAAAACAAAAAAAACCCCCAAAACTATAATTTCCTGTCTTCTTTTGGCTTGACTTGCTCTTCTTTTTCTAGGAGCTTAAGGTACAGTATAAGACAGATTTTTTGGGCTTGTTTTGTTTTCTTATTATGCAAATTAACCACTATAAATTTTAACCACTTAAAACAGCTTTCATTGCATCCCACAAATTTTGCTAAGTTGTAGGTACATTTTTGATTATAAGTATTTTTTAATTTCTTCTTCAATTTCATCTGTATCCACTGGTTGTTTAGGAGTTTTTGTTTAATTTCCATGTGTTTGTGGTGTTTTTGTAGTTTTTTTTTTTTTTTTGTGGAACCTGGAATTGAACTCAGGCTCTTGTACTTGCCAGGAAAGTGCTTATTCCACTGAGCCATCTTCCTGGCCCCTGTGGTTTCTTTTGTCAAAAATTTCTAGGTTTATTGCACTGTGATCAGACTGTATGCATGGGATAATTTCAATTTCTTGCATTTACTTAAGAGTGCTCTGTGTGCTAGTATGTGGTGTATTCTGGAGAATGTCCCATGTGCAACTGAGATGAATGTGTATTCTGTTGTTGCTCAATTTCTTCAGAAGTTTGGTTTAGTTCTGTTATTTATTTTCTTTCTTTCCTTTTTTTTTTTTTGGCAGAACTGGGGATTGAACTTAGGCCCTTGCGCTTTCCAGGAAAGTGCCTATTCTACTGGGCCATCACCCCGACCTTAGTTCTATTATTTCTTTGATTTTTTGCCTAGTTATCTTTGTGACAGTGTCATGTTAAAGTTTACATTACTATTGTGTTATTGCTCATTTGATTTTTCATGTCTGTTAAAATTTGTCTTATGTAGGATGGTGTTCCTACATAGGCTGCACATATACTTGTTCTCTTCCTCTTATAGTTTTCCTGAAACAAATATGTAGTGACCTTCTTCATCTCTTTGGATGACTTTTGAAGTTGATATTGTTAACAACCAGGATAGGTACCCTGTGGCGTGGCGGATTGTTTTTTATCTTTATACTTTTAGTCTGTGAATTTCCTTTTGAGTTAAATGTATTTCTTGTATGCAGTATTTTTTTTTTTTTTTTTTTTTTTTTTTTTTTTTTTTTTTTTTTTGTATTTTAGGGAAGAGTCTACAGTATTCATGGTCTCAATAGTAGATTGGACTCATAGTGATTCACCTGTTTACAGCCTCCCAAGTGCTGGGATTACAGGCACACACCATCATGCCCAGTCTCAACTACTGTCTCAGCGTGCTCCAGGGGCTGGGCCAGCATGGCAGGCCTGGGTATTGAACCCCCAGCCCTTGTGCCTGCTTGCAGGTACTTTAATCTGCTATTTGGCCGGCTCTCTTTTATGCATCTTGATAATCTTCTTCATTTGTATTTTCTCCACATGGTGCTGTTTGTGGTAGGGATTAGCCTTCAGGCCAATAATTTTTTTGCCTTCCTTGAACATTCATGACTTTCCTTCTTTCTCTTTTTCTCATGCTAATCTAAGCGGTACCCATAGCATTTACTGTGCAATTCAATATATTCATTCTGTGGAATGATAGCTGCAGCGCCACCATGGGTGGCCTGACGTATGCAAAGGAAAGTCCTAACTTTGGGGTGTCCCAAATGCACTGATGGACTTATTCCTTTACTTTAGTTGCTATCATTTCAGAGAATTCAAGTGTATGATTTTCAAGTTCTTACATGTTATTGTCTCCTCCATGTGTTCTGGGTGGGTCAGAGGATCAACATTGCCTTTTGCTCTTGCATTTTGTTTTTTTGAAGCTGTCAATAGTTACCCAGACAGAATCCTGCAAGCCAGCCAGAGTCCACAAAGTTCTTAAAGGGCTCCAGGAAAGCTCGGTGCCTGTGCACATTGGGTCCAAAGATTACAGCTCTCCTATGTCCCTCAGAGTCTGCTTAAGTTTTCAAAAGTTTTGACTTGCACCTTAAGAAGCTTCATACCATGTGTTGGGGGCTAAGGAAAATCAGAGCTTACCAGAATTCTGTAGGGTTCTCAGTCTGCCAAAGTTCTTAAATGATGCCAGAAAAGCATCTTTCCAATGGTTTCAAGAATACAATACATTGTTAGTAACTACAGTCATCATGATAAACATTAGCTCTTTTGAACTTACTTTACCTGAATGAAATTTTGTTATCAACAAATCTTTTCAATTCTTTCTCTCCACCTTCAACTCCTGGTAATAGTCACTGTATTCTTTGCTTCTGTGAGTTTCACCTTTTTAGATTTTACATGTAAGTCTGCTCACACATTTGTTTTTCTTGCATGGTTTATGTCATTTAACATAATGTTGCCATGAATGGTAGAATATTTTTCTTTTTAAGTCTTTTTTTCTTTAATGGTGTCATGTTTCTCTGATTGCTATCAGTCCTTGTGGCTATATGTTGGTATCTGAACATATGAAGAAGATAAAGTAGGTACTTAACCCAGTCTTTGCAGTCTGGCACTTTTTGGGATAGCCCTATACTAGACAGCCTACCCAGTGGTTCTGAGGAGGAGTGTGCTATGTATGTCCCATAGAACCTGCTGCTAGAGCTCTTAGGCAGGTTTATCTGGTGACTTGATGATCAGAGGAGAGAACCTGGTACCCAGATCTATAGGGCTGGGACTAGAGTGTGTATCAGTGGGATTTAGCTTGATAACAAGGGTTGAGGGGCTGACCTCGTTCTAGTCTGGTTCCTGTGTCTACTGTGATGGAATCTTTGGAGGTATACCTCAGAATCAGAGTTTACATGGGAGGCCTGGGTCTTAGAGTCTGCAACAGCTTCCCACAAGTCTAGAATCTTCAAAGGTGGAGCTGTAGCCTCAGTTTATGAGGCTAAGCTGACACTGAGGTCTAAGAAGATGGCTTAGATGCTGGGCTCACTGGAGCCCATTCTGTTAGGAACAGCCTCATACAAGGTCAAGTACAAATCTGGGATACATGGACCACTGAATCCTGGGGCTATGTGGGTTACCTTGAAGTTAGGATGGGCTAGCACAGAGGGTGAGCTGGAGCTGAGATAGCAGAGGGTGAGCTGGCTTGGTTTTGGGCAGGCCTGCTGGATGTAGTTTAGAGCCTCTGCCTACCAGGAATGGCCTGCCATGGTGGAGGGAGGGCCCAGTGTGCTAGGCTAGCCTTGATGGCAGGACAGAAAAGAAGATTGTGGGTGCTAGGGAGCAATAGAGCCTGGAGCTCAAAGACCTCACAGGACACCACAGCCCAAAAGCTTGGTGTGTGGATACACAGTCTGAAGCTGTGAGAGCCTGCCTGGTGGGTTTTATTGGGGATAGACTGGTTTTGGGGTCACTGTGAAGTTCAGTGCTTACTCCCTATTCTCCAAGGAGCTGGTGGACAGCAGTACAGGCAACAGCTCTATCCTCCGCAAGGCACCTTTCTTATTCCTGTACTATATTCAGGGGCTCTAACACGTTACCTGAGTTTCTCAGTTCTTACGAAAGAAATTCTGTGCACAGATATTCAAATTCTGTGGATTGGCTAAGTCCTGGAAAACCCTATTCTGCCATCTTGCTGAGCTCTGGATCTGAGCTAGCACTGTTCACATGTAAGTGCTGTTCTGATGATCTTGGGTACATCACACTGAACTTATTCACATGTAAAGATGTACAAGTAGTTTGTATATCTCACCCAATTATTTGATAAACATCTTCAGATTTTCCCTGGCGTAGTTTCAGTATCCAAGCACCTGGGTTTGCTTTTAATTGAAAATAACCCTTTTAAAGTGAGAAAGAGATAAATGAATTACATGATTAGGAACATCTAAGTGCTCATAGAAGACTATGAATTATCCAATTAATTGTTTACTCATTAGAGGAAGACAGAATTTTACAATGAATTAAGGGAAGAGATTTTACAATAACCTATAAAAGTATATATGAAAGTATGACTCCTCCCATTTGGTATTAATTATTTAAGAATTCATTTTTATTTTCTGTGAGCTGCTGAGCAATAGAATAACAAAGATCATTTCATCTCACTATTAGGAAGACTTAAAGAGAATTTCACAAAAACATTAAATAACACCAATTAAATACTTAGAATACTTACAAGATTGGCCATCACTACTGTATCAACCACAACAGGTTTATTTTTTGTGCCTAGTGTAAACTGCAAACCCCGAGGAGGCTGCTTTGTCCTTGAATCAAGGCAATGTCCTTCAAGTAGTAAATACTCTAGTTTATATTCTGCTGTGACAGTTCTCTCAATCTGTGGAGGACACATGTCATTGATTTTGGCATTAATAATCCTCATAAATTAAGTAGTAAATGTAATTCAATGTAATTTTCATGCTAGTTAATTTATTTTGGTGGATAACTTTAAGTCTTTTTTTTTACATGAGAGTAAACTCATGAGATCAATCAAAACTTATGCTGCTCTTTTCTTTTTCATAGCATCATTTTTCTTCCAACCCAGACATACATGTACCAGTATTCCCATGAAGAGAAGATGTGAGAAAGGATGTGTGTTCCACAATGTGAGAATTTTTCAAGAGAAATTTAGATGGCATGTTGCTCCAAAAAACTTGCTTCAACTTGCTCTGCTCTGTGGTACCCATTACACACTGGGCAAGAAAGCTGTTATTATCTGTTGGCTTTCATAATTAAAGAAAGATAAATGTTAAAATTACTGGAAAAAATTAGAAAGTATCTACAGACTAAATATCAACACATTTTTCTTTTCTTCAAGTTTTTCTAAGAAATCATAATTTGCTTTTTTATTAAAGATGGTTTTCTCAGACTATATACTTGTCTCCATAAACAGCTTTTCTTTTTCTCTCTCTTTTTTTTTTGTGACAGAGCTCATTATGTTGCTCAGATTGGTTTTGAACTTGCAATTCTCCCACCATCTCCTTCTGAGTAGCTAGGACTTTAGGTGCTGCTAGCTTTTCTTATATTAAAAATACAACTGTATAAATATTTCAGGGCTAAAGCCTTTTTTTACTTATTATAAACAACATAACCAAATATGAAAATAAATCTAATAGTAGGTGATTTTCACACAGTTTGGGAATTTTGTTAAGCAGGTTAAAGACTGATGTTATCTCTATGTGAGTTTACTTTAGGGTATGAAGTTTGTTATAATACTTTCGGTATACTAAGGATAGAGTCTCTGGAAATATTCCATACTGTAGTTTTTCTTTAGTTATGATTATCACAGAAGTAATTATAGTACTTGGGTATGGCACTTCTCTCTAAAGTCTTCTTTTCCTTACAATTTTACTGCTCTAAGAACAGCAAGTAACTCCAAGACAGTATTTAAAAACTTTATATTTTTGAACTATCACTATTTAGGTACTTAAACTATAAACAGAACCCTTATTATCAATTTACTTGAATAGAAGGATTTCCATGGAAGAGAACTGGAATGTAAGGATGCCAAAAGATAAAGCTTGTAGAGATAATCTGGTTAAACTCTTCTGTTTCTAGATAGGAAATTGTACCCTAAAAGTGTGAGTTAATGATTTATTATTATTATTATTTTTATTAATTTTATTGAAATTGCAATGAGACAGCTTCAAAAGGCTGGTAGGAGAGTTATAACAATTAATACATTGCATATTGTTGCCTTTGTAGTAGTCACTCATAGCACAAGATTCAGACATGATATCCTGTCCAAATACTATTAGTACAAATCTTCTTACTGAATTAAGAGAAAGTAGCTATATATCTATCCCAACTATTTTGTATATGCAGATACAAAACAGTCCTTCATTTTTCTTTAGTTTTGTCAGAGATGGGTATTCCATTGCCATCCAAATATTGTAGGTGCATGAATTCAGCAAAATATTCCAATATAGTCCAGTAGTCCACAATAGTAGTGGGTATCCACAGGACTGGCAATGTCCAAATCTGATGACTTGAGGCTTCCACAGCTCAGCATATTAACATAGCTTCAGTTTTCATACCTTGTTTCTATACTTTTC
Source organism: Ctenomys sociabilis (assembly GCA_004027165.1). Lineage (NCBI taxonomy): Eukaryota > Metazoa > Chordata > Mammalia > Rodentia > Ctenomyidae > Ctenomys > Ctenomys sociabilis. The sequence continues at coordinate 13,481 of PVKA01032261.1, forward strand.
TGTTGGATGGTTAAGAACAAGATAAAGCAAGACCTATATAACAAGAAATGTAACTTTTCTATCTGATAAGGTCAGTCAAGTTCCCTCAGGGTTTATCCTGCAACCCTGTATCTCATTTTGTAGATCCTTTGTCAGTGTCAGCCTTGTAGATGAGTCATGGCCATTGCTTGACCAATTTGCTCTCTGTGAAAGCCTGAGAGAATGTTTTCTCTCCATGTGACTCTCTTTAGGCACACACTACATCATTGATCACTTTCCTCTGTGGCGTCATAATTTCCTTGATCAGAAAATCTGGGACACAACTGAGTTACCTGATGTTACAGTACAGGTTCTCCTATGTCCTGAGTCCTCATAGTCCTTGAAAGGCTAGGGCCAAAATATTGCTGTCCTTGCAGCCCTTCTTTTCCTCCAATTTTTGGTCTGCAAATTTAGGTTGTTAACCCTCCAGAAGAGAAGCTTATTATTGCCCTACAACATATGCAGGTGGGTTTAACCTCACTATCAGTGAATATCAAACATCTTAGGCATAAGATGGAGCATGTATTGATATGTTAAACTTTAAGTCTCTACCAAATATAGAAAAAGAATTAAAAAACTATTAAAAATATGATTGACAGTTACATTTTTTTTTTGTCTTTTTGAGACAGGGTCTCACTATACAGTTAATGCTGGGCTTAAGTTTATTTTGTAGCTCAGGCTGGTCTTGAACTCACAACAATCCTCCTGTCTCAGCCTCCCAAGTGCTGGGATTACAGGCATGCGCCACCATGCCCGGCTATCAGTTACATATTTTTATACAGTAATTTAGAAATCTAACCATATATGCATTGTAGCAGGGTAGTCCTGTGACATTTTTTTATTTCTTGTCTATTTTTTTCCATTTATTACCCTTTTTTAACAACAAAAAACCCCCAAAACCCACTTACTTGAGATACAGTCTGGCCATAATTGGTATGTCATGAAAAGCAGTACGTATTTAGAAGACCAGAATGACAGGCATTCCAAGCATGACCCCACTATTACACATTGCTATCTTTGGTGCAGTCACTTAGTTCACAGGTATCAGCAAATGTTAGTCAGGGATAGAATCCCACCAAGTAACTGCTAATTTCAACAACCTGCTGATAGTGCTCAGGATCATTGCCTTGCCTATCTTGTACATATAAATGTATGGCTTTGCCCCTAGCTTTTCTCCTTGCCCTCTTTTTGATAGAGTTAATGATTTTCAAATACGAATTATATGTCATGGCAGAGTACACATATCATTAACCAGTTTGAGACTAGGATTTTCTTCAATTTGTAATAAATTAGCAAATTTGCATAAATTCTGTTGATTTAGTCAAACTACAACATCAGTAATAGCCATAGATTGCTTTTGCTAAGTAAATTTAACTGCCAAACTTTTAGCTTTCCTGTAACTAATTCTGTCAGAATAATGTCATTTATTATGACATTCATGATTACTGTACAATGAAGTCTTTGTGGTTATAATCATGTGAACAAAGTCCCCCTATGAGAGAATTTTTCTACATCAAATCTTTTCCCAGGCATTTATATATATTTGGAAATTAGATATAGCAAGGAATATCTACACAAATTATTATACAGTAACAAATCTTTCAAATTGTTTCATTTTTTCCCAGGTTATTTTTCTTTACCTAAATTTCTTCTTTCTTCTCTGATAAGTTATTTCATATTTTCCTAGGAAAACTGTAGGTAACATTTAAGTATAATAACATAATGAAAAAAAGTCTAATAGCGAACTTTCACAGATGCTAATTTCTGTCACTTTGTTCATGGAATCTACGGAAACACAGGGAATTTCTTTTTTATTTCAGCCTTCTAACTTTAGAATTTAAATTACCTTTCATTGAACAACTTCAAAAACATGACTAGATTTGTCACTTACTACCAAAAAGTAGTTAACTTTCATTAATACCTGTTGAAATTTTGCCATCAGGTTCCACTTTCTTTTCTCAGCTGTACTAATTCTCCCTTGACAAACTTTTCATATTTTTGGTTAAAGCATTTAAAATTATCAACATATTTCTGAACTTTCTTAGGAATCTAATAAACCCTGGTAAGAGATCTGATTATGGAAAAAGCAGGGATTTTTTTCACTTCTTGCACTTTAACTTTTCCCCTTAAATTTTATTATTATGTCATCTTCTTATTATTGCCTTAGATGTGAAGGACTGATTTTCAGATGATGACCATGACCAAGTTTTAGCTGTTTTATTGATTTATTTATTTTTGGTCAGGTTAGGTTGGAGGATTTGGTATGTTACAGGAAACTGATTTAAGTTCCACTAGAATCTACTTATGAGTGGATCAAAAGACATTTGCCTAGAAGGAAAATCTTTACAAAAAAGGTTAAGACATGAGTATACCTACAAAACAAATCCTGTGAATAATCTTAACCAAATTATTACATGTTAGTGCACTGGTCAAGACAATGGTTCCATTCTAAACAAGATGTCAAACCCAGAAGCTCCAAATAGGTCTAAAGAAGGAAAACAGAAGTAGTATTTTTTCTTTAGTTTCTTCAGGTCAGTCTTAGGTAGGTTCTCCTAAAATGCGTGGATATGTATGCATATGTCCATGTGTCTGAACACAGTTTTTAAGTTAATTTTTCATTCCGAATTCAATGCTTAGAAATACTCAGTGCATTTTAAAGTACTTTTTTCATTGTGGATTGAATAAGAATAGTTGAGAAAGAGAAGCCTCAATATTTATTAGACAAGTCACTTGGAGGTAATGTCAAGCGAATATATCCAGCCCACAGTATAGTACAATACTGAATCCTCTTTGCTGCTTTCCATCCTAATCTAGTCAGAAATGCTTTCTCCAGTTGTAAGAACAAGTCACAAAAGGAATTTTGAATCTAATTTCCTCTCCAAATTAAAACCAAGCTTGAAAGGCAAAAGAGGTACTTAGTGGTATAATCTTAACCTGCCATATCTCTATCTCCAAATTTTCTGAATTGTTTATCATGGAAGTGTCTCTGAGCCAGTGGCACAAGGCCATGAGGCTTAAGGCACCTAGGAACCTGGAAAAGCTGAATCTGAAGGTCTGGGAAACTAAAGTCAAAGAAATGACTGAGACCAAAAACTCAAAAAGAAATAAATTCTGGTGAGCATTCACAGGATGATCATTCACTTGCTGCAATTTAAAAGGCTCTGAAGAATTACCCCATTTCTCTCTTGACAGATGACTTTATACAGGAACTTACATCTTTTAAATGTATATTATCAAGGTCACAGTTGCTGTGTACTGTTTCAACCAACCAGCCTTCTGGAGTAATCACGTTCAGGGTTAGAAGGGGTGATTCAGGGATATCCAGGAACTTTGCTACTGGTCCAAGAGAGGGACTATCATTAGCCCCTGACATCACTTCTGGCTCCAAGACAAAACGGTAAAAGCTGTTAATAAAACATAAAATCTCTATGACCAAAATTGAAAATGATTATTTCTTTTGTCTTAGTATTTTAAAACTGACATAACTTAATAAACACAACCATAAAGTCTTAAGTCAAAAAGGAATGTGTATTGCAGAATATGAACATTTACAAATTAAAGACAATTATTCTGCTTACAGTATTAATCTCTTATAAAACAGCATGCTATATGTTTTATTATTATTTCTTATGAACGTAATTAGAATACCTTTAAGATATACCTAACTTACCAAATTCTAATAGTTTATGGTCTGTGTTTATATACTTCTTCACATTTGGCATGGTCTACTTTTTTATTTTAAAGAGAATAAAAATAAAAAAAAACATAAAAATGATACAGAACATGATGATAGGAAATTAACAATTGTTATACTGCATATTGTTTTCTTCTAGATAGTTGTTTAGATTACTAGATATGGGCATGCAAAATTGATCAAACAATTAGGCATTAACTGTTCCTTTCTTTTTTTCTTTTCAGCAGAACTGGGGATTCAACTCAGGCCCTTGCACTTGCCAGGCAAGTACTTATTCTACTGTGCTATCTTTCTGGCCCCAACAGTTCCTTTCAATAAAACAATAGAAATTAGTACTACAATTATTTTAGCTATTGTTTACATGTGTGTGTGCGTGTGTGTGTTCTTTCTTTTCTTTTTTTTGTCCTTTCCCCATCCCAATTGTTTCTATTTCAAAATAAAAAAGAGTGATGGGTAGACCAAATAGCTCAGCGGATTAAAATGCCTGCCTTGATGGTAGTCTTCCCACAGCAAATGTCAAGTGTCCTTTGGTGTATGTGCATGGTGCTGGACACTAAGCCCTTGGATTTTGTACCGAGCTTTGCTCCCACCCTTTTTATTTTATTTTTACTTTTTTTTTGTATTTAGGGAAGGGTCTACAGGGTGTTTATGGTCTCACTACTAGATTGGACTCATAGTGATCCACTGTTTACAGGCTCCCAAGAGCTGGGATTACAGGAGTGCACCACATGCCCTGTCTCAATCGCTGTCTCAGCACTCCCCAGGAGCAGGGCTAGCATGGGAGGCCTGGGGATCAATCCCTGGCTCCTGCACCTGCTTGCAGGTATTTTAACCCGCTGAACTATTTGGCTTACCCATCACTCTTTTTTATTTTGATATAGGATCTTCCTAAGTCTTCAAGTTGCCTAGGCAAGGCTCATACTTATAGTCCTGGCTCAACCTCACAGAGTGCTGAAATTAGAGGCCTGCAGTACCATACCCACTTTACAACTAATTTTTATTGTGTGTGTTACTGAAAGATGTGGCTAAAGTATAGTAAAACTGCAGATACGCATAAGTGTTCTTTAAAACAGCTACATTTAACTCAGTCTTGTTTGGTTTTAATTGAGCTTCAATAATTGGTACCAGAATTTTAGCTAGACTATTGTTTTCTGGGTCCTATTTTTCTTTATATTATTAGTAGTGGTAAGAATTAATGCAATAGTCAAAAAAAGTAGACCAGATAAATTTTAAGAATGTTTTCTCTAGACCTTTGAAGTACACTGATGACATTTTGATTGGGAGTGCACTGAATCTGTATAACAGTTTGGAGAGTATGGCCATTTTCACAAGGGTCATAAAGAAATGTGCTATACAGAAAAACAAATTCAAGGACTAGGAAACAATGGCTCCCTCCCCTTGTCTTAGTATTTGCAACTATTTCAAAATAAAATTAGGTTCATTCCAACTCACCTTTGTACAGGAGCTTCTGAAAGCTTACTCTTGCAGTTCATGAATAGCGTCAGCTTCATGTTTATAATCTTGCCAAGTACCTATTGAGAAATTTCTATATTTGATTTTAAATAATATTAATGGCTAACATTTGTTAAGTATGCATAATTTGTGAGGCACTATACTTATTCTCCTCATAAGTCTCCTCCATGTATTTGGGTTATAGAATGACTAAATAATTTAGCCAAGGTCACAGCAAATCATGCCAGAAGTAAGAACTGAGCTGAAACAACTTTTAATGTTGTAGATTTAAGCTGCTTGCCTTTATCCTAAAGTGACTTTCCTTCATAGTATCTAACTTTGTTTAGTGTTGAAAAACAAATAAAATAAACATTAAAACCTTAATCTGCCAGTATAAAGTGGTGACCTTAGAACACTGGCAAGGATATCCTTATCCTTTTGAAACTTTATTTTATATTTTAAAAGATCTAGGAACTTCTTGGCTACAGATGTATTCTATTTTCTTTATATTTCCTTGAAGTTAGTAAGAAATAAGAGAAAAATTATTAATTTTGATAGCTTCATCTCCACAATAGGCAACAAATCACTGAAGAAAAGATAATAGACAAGAAAGGATATATGTAAAGGGAGAAGCAAAACAACACAAACAAAACAAAACACCTCCAAAACACGGATATGATACATGGAACAGAAAAGGTACAGGCCTGGGGAAGAACCAGAACATACAACTTCTGCTTTGTTTATTTATGATACAGCATCTCACTATGTTGTTCTGGCTGGCCTTGAACTCTCATGATCCTCTTGCCTCAGCCTCCTACGTGCTGGGATTACATGCATGTGCTGCCACAACTGGCCAGATAACTGGTTTTAATACCCATGTTACTTGCTACTGTGGAGGTCACTGAGCCCATTATTTTCCCTGAATGTTAAATGAAACACTGCATTTCTTCCAATTAATTATTCTTTAAAAAAGAACGTTGCTCATAAATAAAACATGTTATTACTCCCCATAAACTGGAGTACAACCACATAGTTTATGTCTCTAATTACATACTTCTGATTCCTTAATTATACATTTGTATGAACAGTCTCAATGTCTTAATTGACCCTGAATGATTCTCCATCAAAATGAAATGTGCACATTTGCTTCACTCCTTTATATATTATTGCTCTTTTCTAAAGAAAAATCTAAATAGAGTATCTCAAGAAGTGCAAATTTGAAGATATACAAATGGTAAAACAATGGGGAATTAGCCACATGATAAGGTTTTCTGGGCTTATAAACTTAGGTTTGCAAAGTTGATAGCGACCTCTTTCTAAAATTATGTGTCTACATTAATATAAGTATAGGAGAACTTTATAATCTCCTTCTCCATGTGATTTTGTAGTATAAATTTCTGAGAAAATTAAAGTTTTCATAGAATAGATCAACATTACCTAGCTTGGTCACCTACATTATTAATCAGATTTATTATCTAATTACCTTTTCCTGTTTCCATTCTTGACACCAACTGTCGAAGGACAGTATCACTTCTAAGAATATTTTTTAAAACTGCCTTTTAAAAAAGTTGAGTAAGACCACAAAGTTAGGACTTTCCTTTGCACACCTGAGGCTGCCCGCGGTGGCTCTGCAGCCGTCATCATGCCACAGAATGAATATATTGAATTACATCGTAAACGCTATGGGTACCGCTTGGATAACCATGAGAAAAAGAGAAAGAAAGAAAGTTGAGAGACTCACGAACGTTCAAAGAAGGCAAAAAAAAAAAAAATGATTGGCCTGAAAGCTAAGCTCTACCATAAACAGCGCCATGCAGAAAAAATACAAATAAAGAAGACTATCAAGATGCATGAAAAGAGAAACACCAAACAAAAGAATGATGAAAAGACTCCACAAGGAGCAGTACCTGCCTACCTGCTGGACAGAGAAGGACAATCTCGTGCAAAAGTACTCTCCAACATGATTAAACAGAAATGAAAAGAAAAGGCAGGAAAATGGGAAGTCCCTCTGCCCAAAGTGCGTGCCCAAGGAGAAACAGAAGTATTAAAAGTTATTCGAACTGGAAAGAGAAAAAAGAAGGCATGGAAGAGGATGGTTACTAAAGTCTGCACAGGTAACCAACAATCCTGAAAATGATGGATGCATCATTGCAGTCTTACTAGTTGGACAGACGTTTCATGCAGTAACTTCTTACACTTATTGAAGACTACAGACCAATCAGAAAAGCCATAACTTGAATACTGCGGAACAACTCTCATGACTACATTCATCAAGAAAACTATTTATTAAATTGTAAAAACATTAAAATGGCCCAGTTTTACAAATTGGTCTTTTATTAGGGGTCTGCTAAGGGCTTGCATGTTAGCGAGATTGAACCATTTGAAAAAGTAAACATAAGTCATTGCATTAAAGAGTGGATACACAGCAACACAGATATCTCATTCCCCAGTATTTAAAGTCAGTGCAAACTTAATTTCGGGGTCTAGGGCTAGAATCTGCTGAAGCTATTCTACCTCATCCTTTGTCATTATTTCTAACAACAAAGGTAATGTTCAAGTTTATTCACAATGTAGTCTGTAATACTTTAAGAACGGAATTAGAAGTTTTAGATAATTCCAGCTTGGTTGCACTAATGCCTTAAAAAGAAACTTTTATTTGCAGTTCAATAATATAAGAAGGTTGTGTGTTAGGTGTGCATCTCAAGTTTTGTGATCTGAATTAAATGGTCATGGCTTGAACTTTGGGTGTCTCTATATTAATCTATAATCACCAGATGCTTTAAATTCTTTTTATTTTTAAAGTCTCCTCACAGTACAACCAATATGATTAATTGTGCCTTTAACAAAATCATTCAATTTCTAAACTAATTCAGTATGGAAACATATCTTCATGAATGTAACTGAGAAAAAGAGGGGAAAGAATTTCAAAACAGACCAAAAAACAATCACAAAATGTAGGTTTAACTTAAAAAAACCAAGAAAACAACTCAAGTAAGAAAAAAAAAAGTTGAGTAATATCAAACTAGTATTTTAATATATCACCCACATTTTGAACATTACTACAAATTCATATAGCCTTCTAATACAACTCATATATTCAAATTTACTGAAATTTGAGCCTTTGAAGTTCTTAGTAACATGAGAAGGCACATGATGTCCTCTAGGGGATACATGGCTACCTCCTAACATCTGCTTACTTTTTTTTGCCATACTGGGGATTGAACTCAGGGCCTTGCACCTGCCAGACAATGCTCACTTTCTTAGTAAAAGAATTTTCAGCCTTACGCTGGGTATCATGGGCACATCCCTCTAATCACAGTTACTCTGGAGGTTGAAGCAGGATTCCAAGTTCAAGGTCCACCTGGGCAACTTAGTGAGACTGTCTAACAAAATAAAAATCAGTTAAAAAGAATTAAGGTTAAGCCTTCTGTGGCTTCAATCCCAAGTGTGATGGGGTGGGGGTGAGGTATAAAAATGAAATTTCAGTATTAGGTAAGGCTTGTGATCACAGTTTCTAACCTCCCTTGTCATCAAATATAACAGATGACTGCTTACATTCTTGTCCATGAGAAAAGACAGACTAAATGTGTCCAACTTGGGTCTTGTTCTCTCCTTTCTGCCTGCAGTAATATGGAGATGACAATACAGCTGTCAGGAGGTAGGCCAGTGATCTCAGACCATGAGAAAGAAGGCAGTGCATAAGGATGCCTGAAGAACTCGACTGACACCAACTCAACCACTCATACCACAGAGGGCTGTTAGCAGCTATGGATAGCTTACACTTGGAGTGTGAGATGGCAGAGACTTCATCTTGGAAGGTCCGATGTTTTGTACCTTCAAATATACCGAGTACAATCTATGTTCTCCCTTCCCTCCCCTTTGCCTGTTTGACTAACATTGGTTATACTGTAAGCTTCACCTAAGTAGGCTTAAGTATCAGTTTGTCCAAAGCATATCCTTCACAACATAGTGAAGACACCTGCCTGAGTTTATTTAGGCTCCTGAAGCAAAATATCACAGATCCAGTGGCTTAAACAAAATACAAACAAACAAACAAACACCTATTTCCATGTGCTTAGGGAGCTGGCAAGTCTATTATATTTCCATTTGACTTGGTTTTACATGACAGCTCTCTTCTTGGTCTGAAGCCTTCAAGTCACCTGGTTTAGAGGGTATCTCTCTCTCTTTTTATGAGGCCATGGGGACACCAAACCAAAAGAACCACAATCCTTCTTTTTTTTTTTTTTTTGGGTGTGTGTGTGTGTGTGTATGTTTTGCACTGGGGATTGAACGCAGGACTCTTATACTGAGCTACCTGCTCAGTTGTAGTAGATAGTGAAGATACTGTCTCTCTAGCTCACTCTGTTGCTCAGGCTGGGCTTGAATTTGTGATCCTCTGCCTTAGCTTCCAGAGTGCTAGAATTATTGGTGTGCACTGTGGCCAAATAAGATACCCCACTTATGACCTTATTTAACTTTACCTCCTAGAGGAGGCCCTACCTCAACATATAGAGAGCTAGAGCATGAAGTTAATTGAAAAATAATTCATTTGGTGAAATATGAACTTCATGTGGCATATACTTCAGTCTACAGTAATATCTGACCTTGATACGATTAATATCTTGAGCAAAGCTCTTTCATTTTCTTTTCATTCATTCATTCATTCATTCATTTGGCACAGGATCTTGCTACACAGCTTGGGCTCATAGTGATCCTCCTGTTTCAGACTCTCCAGTGCTGGGATTACAGGTGTATGCCACTACATCTGGTTTCAGGACCAGTGCAGTGCCCAGGATTCTGAGGCCAGCATGGCATGTGGTACCAGGGATCAAACCCAGGTCCTTGAGCTTGCCAGACAGGTGATTGGACTGCCAAACTATCTCCCCAGACCTCATTTTATTTTCTATGCTAAAAAAAGATCATCTATTAAACAGGAGGATATAAAAAGAAATAAGAGCACAAAAACTTGACTATATTTAAAAGTAGACTTGAAAAGGTACATTTCACAATAAAAATATCTTACAGCTAGTAATTGTGTCATCTTCTGTGCTTCTCTTGTCAAGGGATCAACAACAGCAATGACATCAAAAACCACATCATTCTCTTGAGGATTTATCTTTATAATGCTACAAAAACAGAATACAAACAAGGTAAAAGACAGGTCAGGCTTATACAAAAATCTTACTAGTTGTGATCTTCAAAAGTTCATACAGTCTCACAAACGGTTTTCTTTCTCATGAGATTAAAAATCTTACTTACTTGAAACAACGAAATACAAATTTGAAAGTCTGTATTCAATGAGCTATAAAACTGAATGTACAAAGATGTGGTTAAAAATGTTTCAAAGAACAATATATAGTGAGCAAAGGCAATCTTGGCCAATAAAAACAAGGCAGGAGGCATCACAATTCCTGACTTGAAATTATACTACAAAGCCACTGTGATAAAAATCAACAAGGTATTGGCAACAAAATAAACCTGAGGAACAATGGAATAGATTAGAAAGTGCAGAAGCATCTATGAACACACTCAGCCAGGTGATCTTCGACAAAGGGGCCAATTATACTTACTGGAAGAAGGATAGCCTCTTTAACAAATGGTGCTGGAAACCTTGGCTTTCTACATGCCAAAAACTAAAACTTGACCCAGCTCTATCACCATGCACTAAGTTAAAGTCAAAAATAGATTAAAGATGTAAACATTAAAACAGACACACTCAATCTCCTCGAAGAGAAAGTAGGAGGAACTCTTGAAGACACAGGAGTAGGTAAAGAGTTCATGAACAAACATATATTTGCATGGGAAGTACTTGAAAGAATCAACAAGTGGGATCAACCCTTCTCGAGGAGCTTCTGCACTTTAAAAGAAATTGTCCACAGAGTGAAAAGACAACACACAGATTTTGAAAAATCCTAAAAATAAGCAATCAGACAGAGGTCTGCTGTCTAGAATACATAAAGAACTAAGACAACAGGGCCCTCAAATTTAAAGACCCAATTCAGAAATGGGCATCTGAGATGAATATACACTTCTCAGAGGACAAAATTAACAAAGAAAATAAATATATGAAAAAATGCTCCACATCACTAGTCATCCGTGAAATGAAAATAAGAACAACACTGAGATACTATCTCACTCCAAAAAGAATGGCTATCATAAGGAAATCAACCAACAACAGATGTTGGAGAGGTTATGGAGAAAAGGGAACACTTCTCCACTGCTGGTGGGAATGTAGACTGGTACAACTATTGCAGAGGTCAGTGTGGAGACTCCTCAAAAGAGCAGGACTAGAAATCCCATTCAAGCCAGCTATCCTCCTACTGGGAAGTTTCCCAGAGGAACTAAAAACATTGTATCATAGTGATATATGTGTAGCTATGTTTATAGCAGCACAATTTGTGATAGCAAAATCTTGGAAACAACCAAGATGTGCATCACATGAGGAATGGTTGAAAAGGATGTGGTATTTCTATATAATGGAGTATTATTCAGCTATAAAGAATGATAAGGGTGTGTTAAGGTCTCTTGTTAAGATTGTGTTCTTAGACATTAAGTTTTTCATGTCCATTAAGATTTGTCTTACATAGTTGCTCCTGTGTTTGGTGCACAAATATTTATGAGTGGCCTTCTTTGTGTCGTTTGATCATTCTTGGTTTGAAGTTGAGACTGTCTGAGAACAGAATTGCTACTCCTGCTTTTTTTCTGAGGTGCTGGGGCATGTAGTATTGTTTTCCATCCTTTGACTTTGAGCCTATGAATGTCCTTTTGAGTTAAGTATGCTTCTTGTATACAGCATATTGTTGGATTTTGTTTCCTAATCCACTGTGCCAGTCTAT
>PVKA01032262.1:0-25477 GCA_004027165.1 Ctenomys sociabilis
TGCTTTAAATACCTAATATTTTTGTAATATATATATATATATATATATATGCTGCTTCTAAAATCATATCAATTATTATTTTTTTTGTTTTTGTATTTTTAGGAAATGTCGACAGGGTACTCAGGGTCTCATTACTAGATCAGACTAGGTGTCATCCGCCTGTTTACAACCTCCCAAGAGCTGGGATTACAGTCATGTGCCAACATGCCCAGTCTCAGTTGCGGGTTCAGTGGGCTCTGGGGATGGAATCCACATGGCAGGCCTGAGGATCAAACCCCTGCCTCCGTGCCTGCTTGCAGGCACTTTAATCCACTAAGCTATTTGGCTGGCCCTCACTTTTTGTTGTACTGTCTTTAAAGTATGGTGTTTTTTTTTTTAAACAAAAATTGATAAAAGCAAACAAGAGACAAGAAATTAATGTTGAAGGATTGTCCTGCTACATTTATGGTTTGATTTCTGGGTTTCTTATAACAATATGTAATTGTTATTTTTTCACATGCTATAGGAATTTAAAGTTCAGAATATCCATGATTGTTGGAAAATATCAGTTCCATGTTATGTCTAAGGTGTTTCATATTCAGACAGATACTGATGTCAACCTCACCTACATCTGTTTCAGGGTAATAATATCATTAGGCTTTCTTTTGAATGTTTAACAACTAAAGTTTGTAGACCAAAATTGAGAGAGAGGGGTTAGAAGTTTAGCCAATATTTTGAACCTACCCTTCAAGCCCGTGAGGATGCCGGTCATAAGAGAACCTGTGCTGTGACATATTGTAACTCAATGGTGTCCCAAATTTGCTGATCAAAGAGATTATGAGACCACAGAGGAAAGTGATCCACAATGTATAGTATGCATAAGGAGAGTCACCTACAGAGAAAAAAATCTATTAGGCTTTCACAGTGAGCAAATTTGTCAAGCAATGGCTGTGACTCATCTGTATGTCTGACACTGACAAATCATCTACCAGGTGCTGTACATGCTTTCAGGGTAAATCCCGAGGGGATTTGACTGACTTTGTCAGATATAATGTTACATTCTTTTTGTTATATATGTCTTGCTTTAACTTGGTCTTAACCTTCAAGCAGAAAAATATAACCATGAGGTATAAAAAAAAAGGCCATATTAATATGATGAGCTGTAAAAGCCTCAAATCAACAATTTCTGACAATTGCCAGTACTGCTGATAACCCAGTACTATTATAGACTGTTGGACTATATTGGGTTATTTTTCTAAATTCAAATAGCTAAATATTTGAACTAGCAACAAGTATGAATAGGTCCTTAAAGATTTCTCATAATACAGTTTCTCTAAGTACAGTAGAACACCCATCTCTGACAAAACAGAAAAGGGGGATATAAGTGAAGGACCATTTTATAATGGAAAAAATATAATGGAAAAATATACAAAATAGTATAGATATTCTCCTACTTTCTCTTAATTCAATGAAAAGAAAGATTGTGGCAATATTGTTTAGACAAGGTAAAATATCTGCATCTTGTCCTCAGTATAACTACTATCAAGATAACAATATATAATGCATTAATTACTGTAACTGTCCTACTAACCTGTTTTGAAACTGTTTCTCTGTTAATCTTTTCTTATTAAAATTTAAAAAAAGAATAAATATTTTAGGTGAGTGTGGTTTTACACACCAGTAAACCCAACACTCTGTGAGCCTGAGGCAGAGAATTGTAAATTTGAGCCAAACCCTGAGTGATTTAGAAACTTAGTAAGAACCATTTTCATGATAAAAGTAATGACATACATATTCTAGAGTTCCATCCCTAGAATAAACACAAAATTAAGCTAATGAATAAGCTGTTATTACAAAAGAAAATATAAAACAAAATAAAAGTTAAATTTATTGCCTATATTTTCCTATTATATATTCTTTATTCCTCAAAAAATTGAAAAAATTTTCAAACTGAATTTTAAAATGTTCTCCTTCTTACCTAGCATCTAAAATTTTCAAATTTTCTCATTTATATCTGTATCTTGTCTGCAAAATAAAATTTAATTATTTATTATAAATTTTAATTATATACATTTCAATTATTATAAATTTCTGTTATTATTTAGCTTCTCACCTCAAAATATCAGTCTTTTCATTGCTAATATTGGGGATAATTTTCTCTATGAAATAGTTTCTAAATGTATATAGTATTTAGCTTGCTACCATTTTGTACAGATGATCTTTTCTGATTTCCAATCAGCCTTATTCACTGTTTGATAATTGTCTCCAGTCTTTAACAGCCCTTTGATCCTCATTTGATCAAGGAAAACTGATCTTTGAATCTTACATGCTTTAGTCTTATTAATATCTGTTATGATAACTCATGCTGATTATTATCTCCTGCTGATTTTTTTTATATTTTGTAGTATATATTATAAATTTAACCTGACATTTAGGTGACTGCATAAAATATGATGCATTTTTCTGTCTAATTTAAAAAAATTCTTATTAAATGCATATTGTATAGACAAAGCATCAAAATATGTCATCCAAATATTTAATGGCTTTCTCAATTGTTCCTGCATATACTGGTATTTTTCTTAACTCATACATATTACATTTCTACCAAATCCTAACTTGTAAGATTTGTTTAATAGATGACAGTCCTCGATTATAGTTGTATGTATTCTAGGGTACCATGTCACTGATAAAATTAAAATCCTGTGCTTTTATCAGAAACATAAACTATTTTGGCTACTTAGTACTGTAAATGGATTGTCAACTATAAAATACGTATATTTCCAAGAGCTATATGACTTCTGATTTATTTGGAAGTTGAATTAAAAGCAACAAAGAATTAAGCCATAAAACACATGAAATAAAAATTACACTTTTCCGTGTAGTTTCTTTTAGAGCTTATCACTACACTTATCTAAACCATCATGCCCTGCAAGCCCAGTACACTGCACAGATGGCCTAATAGCAAACTCTCTACCTTGCTTCATCCAAAAGATTTGTTCCTCATCTTAAAAGCAGCAATAAATCCTCATGTTTTCCCACAATGCTAATCACTTTTATGCTGAATCAACATTCTGGGTCATCCTGACCACATTTCCAGAAATAGTGCATTCCCAAAGCTGCCTTACCAGATATGCTGACTGGGCATGCTGAAGGCTGAGCAACCCAAAGATACAGACTTACCTGTTCTGTGTGAGCCAGGATTAAGAGTAGGACTGAGTATTCAATTTGTGGGCAGAGCATACAGATGAGCAGACTCATTTAGTCATTGGTCACACATATGTATGTGCCTATAGTTTTTCGTGTGCTTGGTTAGAGATCTTATTTTCTGTCTATGGAGAGAAAATTCATGAAATTGTTTTCATAAATCTCTGAATTTTACACATTACAATTATAAAACCTGTCAAACTTGTGTTTCATATTTTGACTTATTTAAATCAACCTGATTCTGTAAGTCTATCCCATTGCATTTGTTTTGCTTTATTTTGATGTTTTTGATTGTGGTTCTTTGAGACAGGGTCTCATCACACAGTCCAGGAAAGCAGGGAACTCACAATGATCTTATTGCCTCAGTCTTTAAAGTGCTTGGATTTCAAGTGTGTGCCTGCATAACTAGATCCTATTGCTAAAATACACATTTTGATTTATCATAACTATTTCAAAAATACAATGGCTATTGATTGACAAGGCAATAATTTATTGGAACTCTTAAGAACTGGTAATTCATGCTATTTTATATAATTTCATGATTTTAAATAAAAGAATTCTTAGATATTTATGGATAACAGGATTGTAATTGTCTAGGATACATATCCCTCCCAGGTGGTTATCAGTATAAAAAAAATGTAAGGGCTATGCACTGATGCCTATTTTTTATTAGGTTGAATATCCAATCTCAATCCAAATCCTCACAAGTGTTATTTGAATAATCCTTAATAGCCCTAGTCTTTGAATGTATTGTTTTCATTCAAAATATTAAAAAATTTACAATGGCTATATTGGAAGGCATTCGAGATTCCTCAAGTTAAGCACTGTCATGTTGATTCCTCTTATATATTATTCAAAAACTTTCTTTTAGATTTTAAAAATATCTCATATAAAGTAAAAATTACAACTGTTACATATATTTGGTGCTGTGTGGTAACCAGCATGATTCATCCAAGACCTAATAAGTTGTTCTCATGTATCAATTTTATATAATTCAGTCTAAAAATAATTTATACATATAAAGAAATTTTATAGTAGTTCATAAAAATTTGAACACAATATAAATGACATTAATTCAAAGGGTCTATTAAAGTCATGTAAACAATTTCTTTCATTAACACCAGTTCACTGTTCTTTATCTTAATTGCTGAAGTTCGCTAGTTCAACTTAAGTCCATATAGCAACAATTTAAATTTTATTTACTTTGTTTCTCAGTTTATTTCCACATTTTGGATCAAGAGAAAGCCTTTCTTCATACAGAAAAATTGAAAATTACATACCTACATATCTATAAATTATCAGCAATTTCATCAAGAACCATATTACTTTGTTAAAATGAGTCTTTCCTATGTGAATCACTTGATTTTGATGCAAGCAATTAACATTGGTAGAAACACTACCACATTAAAAGTAGGTATAATTATTCATCCAGATGATGAAAACTAAAACTGTAAGGAGGCTGCACTTCATACTCACCAAATCTGTTACAATTAATAGCAGATTATATCCAACTTATATCAAACTCCATTTTTTTCTGTACCAGGAATTAAACTAACACTGATAGCAAATATTAGTGAATATGAGGAGCAAATGAAACTTTTCTAAATATTGTTGGTGAGGGTATAAGTTAATGTATCCATTAAAACATATTAATTCACCAAGAACATATTCTGTATTCTAGTACGCCACAGCTGTCCTAGAATTCAGTGTTGAAACTCTTTGCTCTTGGGCTTTGTTCATCGGTAGGATTTTTATCATTACCTCAATTTCATAATTTGTTATTGGATTTTTCAATATTTTTATACCAATTTTGTTCAGTTTTGGTAATTAATATGTGTATAATTACTTGTTATAATTTGAAGATTTTTCATTTATTACAGTATCATTTGATTTTAATAATAGTTTAATAGTTTCTTTTGTGTGTGTGGAACTGGGGATTGAACTCAGACCTTTGTGCTTCCCTGGCAAGCACTTATTCTACTGGGCTATGTTTCCAGCCCCTTAATCATAGTGTCTAATGGGTTTCTGGAGTTGGGATCTATCTAGAATGATTTTAACTTTTTCATTTTCAATTGCAAAGATGAGAGCCCTTTTTTTTTTTTTTTTTGTAATTTGGGCTAAAAGCATCTCTTCTGTTTGTTCTTTCACAGAACCAGTTATTTGACTAATTGGTCTTGTGTGTCAATTTCATGAATATGTGTTCTGATCTCCATGACTTTCTTCCCTCATTTAGTTTTGGTTTGAATTGTTCTTGTGCTGTAGTGTCTTCTAGGCCATCATTAAGTTTTTTTATTTGAGCTTATTCTATTTTTCTAATACAAGCATTCAGAGCAAGAAATGCTCATAATAGAAATGCTTTCTTTGTGTCCAATTAGTTCCGGTATGTTGTATTTGAATTATGTTTTTAATTCTGTGAGCTATTTATTTTTTTTCTTTGAGTACTATAGCTCATTGATTACTTGTGAATGAGTTACTTGAAGTCCAGTTGTTAGCAGAATTTCTTTGCTTAGTTTAGCAATTAATTTTTAGTTTTAGTAAGCTATGTTCTAAAAGAATACATGTGATGATTTTTGTGCTTTGTAATTTATTTAAGCAGACATTATGAAATACTATGTGGTCTATTGCTGCAGAAGTTATTTTCGCTTCTGACAATAATGAATATTCTGTTGAGGCAGAGCAGAAAACTAGATATCCATAAATCCATTTGTTCAAAGGTATGGTAGAGCTCTGATACATTTTTGTTGATCTGTTTCTGTGTGAAAATAAGATGCTGAGGGTCCTTCATTGTGACTGGGTTGTTTTTCATTCCAGGTCAGTTATTAACAATTACTTTACTTTATTTGTGTTTCATCTTAATTTTATTTCATCTATGGTGTTAATCTACTGGCATTTTGGTGCACTCGGGAGGCTTAGCCAAGATGATTGTCCTGAGTTCAAGGTCATCCTATGTAGTTTTTTTTTTTTTTTTTTTTTTTTTTTATGGAACCAGGGATTGAACTCAGGCCCTTGTGCTTTCCAGGAAAGCTCTTATTCATCAAGGTCATCTTGAAGCAAATTTGAGAGAAGCCTGTATTACATAGTCTGACTATGTCTCATAACACAATTATGTTCTACTGTATTTATTTAGCTACTCAGTGAATATATATCAAAATTGTTATATCTTCCTCTTGAAGTGTATCCTTGATTAATATGTAGTGACCTTCTTTGTCTTTTTTTTAAAAATATAAGATAGTGATAGAAAAAATTAGAAATGATACAAAACTAAATAATGTAATACAAATTCAGTGATGGTTGCTCTAATGCATAGTGTTAAAAGTTAGTTGTTCAGATTATCAGATATAAACATGCAACAATGGTTTAAAGGAAAACAAAAAATAACTAAGACATTATAAGTAATTAAAAATAATGCAAAGAAAAAGTATTAAGCATTAACTACTCATTTCAAAAGACAAGCAGAAATCAGCAGTACAAATCCAAACTACCCTGCACATATACCTAAATATCTTTCCCCTTCATTCATATTTTTCCTCATCCTAAATGTTCCTTCCCATTCAAGAAAAAACTTTCCTTTTCACAGTATCTATGGTATCTTTCAGATTTTAATTACTTTTTCAAGTTCTTATACTAGTAAGTTAATACAGTGTTTGCACATGTGGATCTGATTTATTTCACTTAACAATATAATCTCTAGCTCTACCCATTTATCTACAAGAGACTCAAATTTATCCCTTTTATAGCAGAGTAAACTTGATTGTGTAAAACTACCATATCTTTTAATCCATTTCTCAGTTGATGGGCATTTGGGCTGTTTCCAAGTTTTAGCCATGACAAATTGTGATGTCATGAAGATCAGTACACGCTCATTGTTGTGGTATGATGATTTCTGTTCTTTTGGAGAAATATCTAGGATGAGAATAGCTGTATTGAATGGGACATCTAATCTTAGATTAAGGAATCACCACACTTATTTCCATAGCGGTTGTACCAACCTGCACTCCCACCAACAGTGGAGAAGGGTTCCTTTTTCCACCCAGCCTCTCCAGCATTTCTTATTCATTGGCTTCTTGACAATATCCATTCTTCCTGGTGTGAGACAGCATCTCAGCATTGTTGCAATGTACATCTCTTGAATGGTCAATCATGCTGAATTTTTTTCTATATTTTTATTTTCCATCTGTAGCTCTTCATTTTGGAGAGTGTATTCATCACAGATGCCCAGTTTTAGATTGCTTCTTTGAATTTTGGATGCTTAATTTTTTAAAAATTATTTCTATGTTCTAGATAGGAGTCCTGAGTCTAAAGGGTTTCATTAGAAATCTTTTTGTTGAGAAAAACGTTGCTATCCCCACTTTCTTTTGTGGTCCTGGTACATAAACTATTATTTTCCAGTCTTTGATTTTTTTAGTCTATGGATTACTTTTATTTCTTTCTGTACTAGATTATTTTTTTAAATTTAATTTGGCATGAGAAGTTCATGTGCTTGTTATATAGGTACTGCATTACTGAGCCATATCTCCTACCAAGATAAATTTCTTGAATGTAATAAATTGTTGCATTCTCCTATTTGTTCCAGTCTTCTAGTCTCTATTTTTTAACCGGTGCATTGAAAGCATTTACATGAATAGTGTTATTGAAATATAGATTATTTCTGAAATGTAGATTATTTTAATACACTTTTTAATTTTTCTTTTTTTATTTAAATATTAACTTTATCTAATATATTTATTCCATTTGATGTTGTGGCTTTGTCTGTTTTATCTCCCCTGAGTAAAATATTCTTATTGGTTTTCTAAAGAGTATAAAACTAGTAAAAATTTTTGAAATGATAGAGCTTCATTAAAAAAATAATATGAATTCAAAAATGGCTGTCATATAGCATATTGTCATCTTCAAATTAGTTGTATAGATTGCCAGATATAAGCATGCAAAGCTAGTCAAAACACTGCAAAAAATTAAAAAGGAGACAAAAATTAAGCATTAACTGATTCTTTCAATAGACCACTGGAAATCAGCAGTACAATTGTTCAAGTTGCCCTGCATATGCACATAAATATATATTTTCCTCCACTTTCTTTGAACAGGTCCTTTCCCTTCCACAGTATCCATTGTATCTTTCAGAATTTAATTAATGTTTCATGTTCTCCACTAAGAAGAAAATATAATGTCTACAAATGCAGGTCTGATTTATTTCACTTGAGTATGGTCTCCAGTTGTATTCACTTACCTATAAATGCCTCAAGTTTATCTTTTTCCATACCTGAATAATATTCCATTATTACAAAATGAATAATATTCCATTATTACAAATGGAATAATATTCCATTTTGTAAAAGTTCCATAACTTTTTTTATCCATTACTTAGTTGATGAGCATTTAGTTTGTTTCCAAAATTTACCTGTGAAAAACTGTTCTGCTATAAATATGGGTGCGCATATGTCACTTCAGTATGATGTTTTCAGATCTTCTAGAAGAAAACATAAGAGGGTAATAGCTAGGTTCAATAGGACCTCCAATCCTATATTTTGTGAATAATCAGCACTGATTTCCATAGTAGTTGTACCAGTCTACACTCCCACCAATGTTCGAGAAGGCCTTCTTCTCCACAGTCCCTCGAGCATTTCTCACGGTTTGACTTCTTGATATTAGCCATTCTTTCTGGCATGAGATGAAATCTCAGTGTTCTTTTAATTTGCATTTCTCAAATGACCAATGATGTCAGAGATTTTTTTCACTTCTTTATTTACCACTTGTATTTCTACAATTGAGAAGTGTATATTTAGGTCATATGTCCATTTTTTGATTAGGGCTTTGAATTTTGGCGACCTGATTTTTCTTTTAATTCTTTATATGTAATAAGTATAAGTCTTCTGTCTGAGGGACAGTCCACTAAACTGTTTTCCCAATTCATAGGTTTTACACTATTGATAATTTATTTTTAAATGATACAGCTTCATTAAAAAAATAGTTTTCAAAAAATGGCATCACAGTAGTTGATTCTTTGAAGTATTTTCTGTACAGTTTGGTTGTTGTTCATGAACTGGTTACCTATGTTCTTAGGTTTTTCTCACCTAATTTCTCTTCCAGTAGTTTTACTGTTTCTGTTTTAACGCTTAAATCTTAATTGATCTTGGTTTAGTGCATGGTGATAGACATGTGCTTTATTTTAGTCTTTAGCATGGTGAATGCCAGGTTTTCCAGCATCATGTATTAAAGTGGGTATATTTCTTTCAATGTTTGACCCCTTTGTCAAAGATTAGAAAGCTGAGTCTGCTTGTAGTTATGTCTACATCTGCTAATCTGTTCCATCAATCCTCAGGTATTTTATTTTTCTTTTTTGCCAATACTATACAGATTTTATCACAGTAATTTTGTCATACAATATCATGTGAGGGATTGTGATGTCTCTGGCTTTGCTTTGTTGCTAAAAATTGCTTTTGCTATTCTTGGTCTCTTCTCATTTTAGATGAATTTTATGAATGTTTTCTCAAGACTTGTGAGGCATACTGATGGTACCTTGACAGAGACTACATTAAATCTGTTTAACAATTTTGGGGGGTATAGGCATTTTTCACATTGTTGGTTCTCCTATCAAGGAGCAAAGACTATCTTCCATTTTCTGAAATCCTCTTTTATCTTCTTTTTCAGAATACTGTGATTTTTCACATTACAATCTATTATTTCCTTTGTGAGATGGATTCCTAAGTTTTTTGGGGAATGTTACTGTGAAAGTTATGGTTTCCCTAATTTCTCTCTCAGTGTGTTCATTGTCTTTGTATAGTAATGTATTGAGTTTTGAATTCTGATTTTGTATCCTCTTATGCCACTGAATTTGATTATTAAATCCTCAAGTCTCCCAATGGAGTTTTTGGGTCTTCTATCATCTGCAAGTAATGATAATTCCAGTTTTTCCTTTCCAATCATTATTTCTCTCACTGGTTTAGGTTCTCTGTTTAACGTTTTCAGAATTATGTTAAATAGAAGTGGTGTCTGTGGAAATCCTTGTCTTTTTCCTTATTTTAAATAATGGCTTTCATTTTTATCCATTAAATATGCTTTTTGGCTATTGGTTTGTATTAGATGGCTTTTATCAGGTTAATACAAAGACAATACATTCTTATTTTCTGTAGATTTCTTTTTTGTCATGAATGTGTTTTGAGCTTTATCAAAAGCTTTTTCTGCAAAATGCCTCTACATGTGTAAGTGTTATATTGTCTCCCTAGTGTGAGAACCTGAATGAAGAAATGGAATCTAAAGGGTACAACAGATACTGGGGAAAAAAAGAGTGAACTTATTCAAAAGGAGAGATTTACTGAGTTGAGTAGAAGGACTGGCGAGGGAGTGAGGGAAAAAGATACACTTATGAATAAAAGCAGAATAGTCTGTCCATTTTTCCTTTATTTTCTATTCTATGAGAATAAGGATTTTGGAAGCAGGTATTGAAGATCTAAATTTCTGTAAAGTCTGTAGTGATTTCACCATTTTTGTTTATTTATTTCATGAATTTGAAATTTTCTTTTATTTATTGATGAGCTTGTATTGGAGTTCATCAATTTATTTATTCTTTCAAAGAAACAACTCTGTAATTCATTAATTCTTTATGTTGATTCCTTCACTTCCATTGAATTCATTTTTACTATAATGCTTATAATTTCCTGCCTTCTTTGGGCCTTGGACTTGACTTGCTCCTATTTTTCTAGGAGCTTGAGGTGTAGCATAATGTTTTGCTTATTCTATTTTCCTGATGTGAGAATTAAGGATTATAAATTTCTCTCATAAGACAGTTTTCATTACATCGTACAGTTTTCCTTAAATTGTATCAGCATTTTTGTTTGTTTATTAATATTGTTTAATTCCTTTAATTTCATGCAGTTCCCTGATTGTTCAAGAGAGTATTATTTAATTTTCATGCGTTTTTCGAGTTATTTTCATTTCTTTTGTCAGTAATTTATTTTTGCTCTATTGTCAAGTAACAGGCATAGAGCAATTAAAATTCCTTTGTATTTTCTTAAGCATGTTTTCTGTGCTGATATACTGTCTAATTTGGACAATATCTCATATGCAACTGAAAAAAAAATGTGCCCTGGTGTTTTGGGGGAGAACTCTGTAAAAGTCTACTGAGTCCATCTCTTCCTGTAGAAGTGTGTGTGTGTGTTTGTGTCTGTGTGTCTGTGTGTGTGCGCACGCACGTGTGTGTGTGCATGCATGTGTGTAAGTATCAAGAATTAACATTAGAATCTTGTGTTCGTGAGACACGTGCTTGTGCCACTCAACTATACTGCCAGCCCTATAAGTCCATATCTTCACAAACATGGTTCAGTTCTGTTATTTCTTTGCTGATTTTTTTTGCCTAGTTGATCTATCTATGTCTTTATGCCAGTAGGTGCTAAAATACCGTGGCTCCATGGAGCCGTGAGGTGGATTCTGGAGGTTGTGATTGATCATTGCGGGTGTGGATGCTTCACCTGCCCTGGGACAGGTTATTTGCACTAAGGATTGAGGGATGAGAAGCAGGCTGGCTGTATGAACTGTTACAACTCCTTCTGCTTTCTGCTTTTTATTCCACCATGAAAGGTTGCTTTCTGCCATGTGCCTTAGTTTCAAGTGCTATGTTTTTGTCCCAGCAATGAGAAGAATAAATGAGATATAGGGTTTGTTTGGTTGTCATGAATATCTTCAGTTTGTGTTTTTTGCCATGGAAGTATCTTATTTTTCAATTAAATTATTTTTTTTAATTTTTAAAGAGAATGCAAATTAGAACTAAAACAAAAAACACAAGTGATATAGATTTTCACTTAGCAAAATAATATGGGTTTCACAGTAATTGTAATACATAGTGTTGTCTTCCAACCAGGTATTCCTTTTACCAGACATATGCATGAATTATTAGAGGAAGAAACAAACAAAGAAGTGTATAGGAAATTAAAAGACGAAAAGGAGAAACAATTGAAAAAAGGAGACAAAACAAATTAATACATTTACTTACTTCCATACACCAGCAGAAATGCAAACTATATCCTGCTTACATGCATAGATAAATCTATTTGCCCCATCTCCTGTCTTCCTCAAGTCAGTCACTCTTTCATTTTTATTAACTTCATTCCTTTTTTCAGTGTCCATTGTTTACTAAGGATTTTAATTTTCTCTTCCAGGTCATCATGCTAGGGACACAATATGATACTTGCACGTGTGCATCTGATTTATTTCACTTAAGAGTATTTTTTCTAGTTTCATCCTGTACCAGTTAGTCTCAAATTTATCCTGTTTTTAGCTGAACTATACTTCATTGTGTAAAAATACCACATCTTTATCGATTATTAAGTTGATGGGCATCTATGTTTTTTACATTATTTGGCTATAACAAATTATTTTGCTGTAAACATAGATGCATATATATTTATCACTGTGGCTTTCAGGTCTTCAAGAAGAATACCCAGGAGAGGAATAACTGGTTTGAATGGCATCTCCAACCCCAGGTTTTGAAGGAATCTCCACACTGATTTCCATAGTGGATGTACCAGTCTGCACTCCCACCAACTGGGGAGAAAGGTTCCTTTTATTCCACATCCCCTCTTACATTTGCTATTGACAATTTCTTGATGTTAGCCATCTTTCTGGGCTGACATGGAAATCTCAGTATTGTTTTAAATTGTATTTCTCCAATGACTAATGATGTTGAACTTTTTTATATACATATTTACTTACTATTTATTTCCTTCCCCTGAGAAGTGCATATGCATCCCAGATACACAATTTTGGATTGAGTCTTTGAATTTGGGGGGCCTGATTTTTTTAAAATTCATTGTATGTTCTAGATAGAAGGCCATTGTCTGAGGAACTTTCAACTATAATTTTTTTCTCAGTTTGCTGGTTTTCTTATTACTCTGTTGGAGGTTTGCATTAAAGTCCAGAAACTTTTTTTTATTTATTTTTGTTTTATTGAAGTACAAATATCAATGAGACAGTTTTAAGATACCTTGGCAAGATGGAGTTGATAAATTAATGCATTGCAAACTGCTTTCATAATGTTTTGGTATCATAGAAGGTGCATACATGATATACTTGCAGACATTATTATACCGTATGTCTCTTATCAGTAAATAAAGAGAGTGTAGCTCTTTGCGTATCTTATTTTTTATACCTGAATTACATCAAAGATTCAATAATTCATAGTTTCTACCTTGTTATTTTCCTATGGTTGTCCATAGTACTAGAAGCTTACATAATATCCTGTCCAACCACCATTAGTGCAAATCTTGCCTCTCATAGAATTATGTAGAAGCACAGCGTTATCTATCCCAACTGTACTGTCTATACACATACATCATGATTCTTCCTTTCTATACCCCTTCCTTTGTCTACACCTGTCAGAGATGGGCACTCCACTGTCATTCAACTAGGGGCTTGAACTTGACAACACAATCCAACACAGTCCAGCATTCCAGGCTGGGGAGATGGCTCAGTGGGATAAGTGCTTCCCTGGCAAGCACAAGGGCCTGAGTTCAATTCCAGGTTCCACAAAAAAAGAGAGAAAAAAAAAAAGTCCAGCATTCCACAACAATAGTGAGTTATCTGAAGAAGTTAACGACCATAGCCATTTATACCTCAACTTAATATTATGGCCCCACGATGTATACTTCATTTTTATATTTTTCTGCTGGATGGTTAAGACCTAGATAGAGCAAGACTCATATACCAACACATGTACTTTATGATTTTATGAGGTCAGTGAAGTCCCCTCAGGGTTTATCTTGTAGTCTTGTGCCTTATTCTGTAGATCCTTTGTCTTTGTCATCCATGTGGATGAGTCACGGCCAATGCTTGACCAGTTTGCTCTCTGTGAGAGCCTGAGAGAAAGTTTTCTCTCCATGTGACTCTCCCCAGGCACACTTTACAACTTCAATCACTTTTCTCTGTGGCTGCATAATTTCCTTGTTCAGAAAATTTGGAGCTCAACTGAGTTTCATGATGTTGCAGTACAGGTTCTCCTATGTCCTGAGTCTTCGCTGACCTTGAAAGGCTAGGACCAAAATGTTGGCTGGCCTTGTGGCTCTTCTATTTCCCCAACTTTGATCTGTGAGCTTAAGTTGTTAATCATCCAGAAGAAAAGCTGATTAGTATCCTGTGGAAACTTTTTAAAACGTTGAGAATACAAGTTGTTGGTTCTTTGAAATATTTCCCATTCATTTTAGGTTTTGATCATAAACTCTCTACTTTCCTCTATATCTTGAAGATTTCTGCCTACATTTTCTTGAAGAATATTTAGTGTTTCTGTTTTTATATTTAAATTTTTGATCCATTTTGACTATAGATTTGTTAATGATGATAGCCATGGTTCTGGTTTTAGCCTTTCACATGTGAAAAGGCCAATTTTACCATTACCACTTATCAATGAGACTATCTTTCTTCCAGTGAGACAGTTTGACCTCTTTACCAATGATAAGGTGGCTCAGTGTGCTTGTAGTTGTGTCTGCACCTTCTAATTTGTTGCACCAATTGTCATGTCTGTCTCTATGCCTGTACCATTCTGATATTATCACAGTATTTTTACAGTATAATTACAGGTCACAGATTGTAATGCCTCCTGTTTTTTCTTCGTTTCACAAGATTGGTTTGATATTCTGGTTTTTTTCTGATTCCAATGAACCTGAGGAATGTTTTTTTTCCTAGCTCTGTGAGGTATACTAGTGCTATTTTATTCAGGATTGCTTTGATTATGTATAGCAATTTTTGGAGTATGGCCTTTTACAATGTTGTTTTTTCCTATCCAGGAGCATGGAATATTCTTCCATTTTACCAACTCTTTTTTCTCTTTTCTTAAAGTTCCAAAAATTGTACTTTACAAATCTTTTACATCCTTTGTAAGGTTTATTCCGAATTATTTTGTTTTTGGGGTGTTATCATAAAAGTCATAATTTTGCTAATTTCTCTCTCAGTGTATTCATTGTTTCTGTATAAAAATGTTACTGATTTTGGGGTATTGAGTTTGTATCCTACTACATTGCTGCATTTGGTAATTAAACTTATAAGACTCTTGGTGGTGTTTTTTGGATCTTCAATGTAGAGTACTAGGTTATGTGTGAATAATGATAAGTTCACTTCTTCTTTTCCAGTATTTATTCCTTTTATTTCTCTGCATTTTCTGATTGTTCTGGCTAATGTTTAGAGAATGATATTGAATAGGATTGAAAACAGTGGGCATCCTTGTCTTTTAAAGTGAAGGCTGTCTGTTTTCACCCATTTAATATGATGTTGACTGTTGTTTTCTCATATATGGCTTTTATTGGCTTGAGATATAGCCCATCTTTTCAATTTATCTGTAAGGTTTTTATCATGGATGACTGTTGGACTTTGACAAAAACTTTTTCTGTGCGTACTGAGATCAGCATGTGGTTTGTTCTTGGTTCTGTTATTGTGGTGTATTATATTTATATATTTGTCGATGGTGAGCCATCCTTGCATTCCTGGAATGAATCTCACTCAGCCATGATGAATTTGCTACATTCTGTTTGCTAGTGTTTTTTTGGGGATTTTTCATGTGCATTCATTAGAGAGTTTGACTTGCAGTTGTCTTTTTTAATTGGATCCTTCTCTGGTTTTGGAATCAGAATAATAAGAATGAGTTTGGGAGAATTGCTTCCCTTTCAATTTCATTTAAAATTTTGTGTATTCAGAGTTTGTGTATCTTCTTGACTCAACTTAGGCATTTAGTCTGTATCTAGGCAACTTTCTATTTCCTTTGCATTTTTCTTCCTGTGAGAGTAAATATTTTAGAAGTAGGTATTGATGATTTTTTAATTTATTTAGGGTCTGTAGTGATTTTCATACTATGTTGCATTAATTTTTTGTTTTTTAGTTTTTTTTTTTTCCTTTGGTTTGCTTTTATTTTATTAAGTTGTCTAGGTTTATCAATTTTATTTATTCTTTCAAGCAACCAACTTCTTGATTTATTTATTTTTTATTTTGTTTCCTTCATCTCCAATGTATTAATTTCTGCTTTAATCTTTATAATTTCCTACCTTCTTTGGTGTTTGAGCTTCACTGGCTCTTCTTTTTCTAGAAAATTTAGATGCTGCATAAGATCACTTATTTGGACTTGATCTGTTTTGCTAATGTTATAATTTACTGTAAAAATTTACTCTTAACACATCTTTCATTGCATCTCACAGGTTTTATTAATTTGTATCCACATTTTCACTTGATTGTAAGTGTTTCTTAATTTCTTCCTTGAAGGTGGCTATTTAATTTCCATGTGTTTATTTTGTTTTTGTCATTTTTTTTTGTCAATAATTTCCATGTTTTTCTGCACCGTGATGTATCCCATAATTTCTACTTTTTTATTTAGGTAAGACTGCTCTGTCTGCTAATATATGGTCCATTTTGGAGACTGTCCTGTGTGCAGCTGACAAGAATGTGTATTCTGTTGTTGCTGAGTGAAACACATTATAACAGTTTACTGTCAATTTTTTTCTTGATTTAATTTTGTTGTTTCATTGCTGATTTCTTGCTTAGTTGATCTATCTCTTCATGACTGTGTGTTAAATTCCCCATTATTATTGTATTATTGTCCATTTGATTTTTCATATCTGTTAAAAGTCCTCTTATACAGGAGGGTGCTCTCATACTGGGTACATATATATTTATTATTGTTATATCTTCCTCTTACTGTTTTCCCTTAACTAGTATCTAGTCACCTTCTTTATCTCTTTGAATGATTTTTGGTTTGAAGTTTATATTGTCAGCAACCCTGGTAACTACACTGTGTTTATTTTCTGATTTCCTGTGCTATGGAGAATTGTTTTCCATCTTTGGACTTTTAGTCTGTGAATTTCCTTTTGAGTTAAATGTTTTTCTTGTATGCTGAGTATTTTTTGATTTTGTATCTTGATCCACTCTTTTACTCTGTTTCTTTTGACTGGGGAATTGAAGCCGTTTACATTGGTGGTGATAACTGATATGTATCAGCTTATTTCTCATGTTACCTTTCTGTTTCAGGTTCTTTAATTTTTTCCAAGTTTTTAATTACTTTCTATGATTGGTGATTCCATTCAATTTTTTTCTTCATATTTAGTACAGAATCTATGGGTTTTCATTACATAGGTCGCACTTGTACTGCTCATCCTATTTTCAGCCTACCAACCACTGGCATTACAGGTATACACCACTATGCCCAGTCTCAGTTGCCATTTCAGCCTGTCCTGGAGGCAGAATGGGCACAGAACACTGGGGTTTGAACCTTGGTCCCTGTACACTGACTAAGCAGGTGCTTTAATCTGCTGAGCTATCTGACTGGCCCAGTGGTTCCTTTTTGTTGTTCTTTAAGCTATGGTCAATTCTGTATCTTGCTAGAGTATCTGTCAATACCCTTTATATGGTTGGTTTGGTGACCATGAATGATTTCAATTTTTCTTTGTCATAGAAGGATCTTATTTTGAGAGTGAATTTGATAGTTTTTCAGGGTACATTAACCTGAGCTGGAAGTTATTTTCTTTCAGGATCCGGAATACTTTCCTCCAAGCTTTGTTGGTTTGATGGTTTTGAGAAATCTGCCATGATTCTGATTGGTTTTTCAGTGTAAGTGATTGTTTTTTTTTTTTCCTTCAGCTTCTTTTAATATGCTCTTCTTTTGCTCAATTTCTGAAATCTTGATTCTTATGTATCTAGGTGTAGATTTCTTGCCATTTTGGCTGTGGATTTCAATATGCTTCACTCTGTATGTCAGGTCCTTTTCTCATGTTTATAAAATTTTCTGATAGTACTTGTGCAAATGGTATTTTTTATATCATTTGTTCTGTCTCCTGCTGCTTCAATAACATCTATTATTCTTACTTTTTTTTTGCACTGTCTTGTAGCTGCTGAGTTGTTAGTTCTTGGTGCCTAATTAGCTTTAAGAGATGTTTTATTTTATGTTCATTAGCTACAACATTGTCTTCAAGGTCTGAATGTCTATCTTCAGTTTTATTCAGGTAGTTTTTCCAACTTTCAATGGAGTTCTTTACATCCTGGAAATCTGTTTGACTCTGTTTCATGCATTCTAATTTTCTGTATGTTCATTCAGTGTTTCCATCATTTTTTTCTATTCTCCTCTATTTTTTCTGTTTATATTTTCTTTAACTATTCTGAGCATTTTTTCATTATTGTTGTCCTTTTTCTTTTGAACCAGAGAGATTATTTCTCCTCTTATTTCTTCTATAGCCTGATGCACTTGTTCTTTTACCTCAGTTGCCATCACTTCAGAGATTTCAGGTGTGTTATTTTCAATTTCTTATATATCTTTATCTCCTGAATCTGTCCTGTGTGGCCTAGAGGATTGAGATTGCCTTTTTTACTGCATTTTCGCATTTTTGAAGCTCCCAATAATCAGACAGATAGTGTCCTGCAGCCTTCCCAGAGTAGGCCAAAGTTCTTAAATGGCTCCAGGAAAGCTCTGCACCTGCTCAAACTGGGCCCACAGATTACAGCTTTCCTGTGTACCATCGGCCACTCAGAGTTCTCCTAAGTTCTTAAAAGTTTGGAGAAACACAAGCAGAAGCTCCATGCCTTTGTGTTGGGGTCTAAGGATGGGGAGATCTTACGAGTCTAACAGGCTGCACAGAGTCCACCAAAGTTCTTAAGTAGCACCAGGAAAGCTTCATGTCTGTCCTCACTGTCCACTTTTTTCCATTAAATGTGATAAATAGTTTTGCAGCATAACTTCCACCAATCTTGGTTGGAAGTTGTTTTCTTTCAGGACCTGAAATACTTTACTCCAAATTTTTCTAGACTTGATGATTTGTATTGAGAAATTGGACATGATTCTGATGAGCTGATGAGGTTTTTATTATAGGTGTTCTGTTTCTTTTCTCTAACATGTTTTCATATTCTATTATTTTGTTAAATTTCTCAGATATTGATTACTTTGTGTCTGGGCATTCATTTATTTTGGTTATGGCTACTTGGCATTCCATGTACCTCACTTATCCCTATGTCAGACACTTTTTCCATGCTTGGATAACTTTCTGCCAGTACTGCAAATAGTCTTTTTATGTCATTTTTTTGTTGACTCCTGCTCTTTTATTTATACTCTATCAACCTGTTATTATTTCTCTTTGCATCCTCTTTCAGCTGTTCAGTTATTACTTCCTGGTTCCTTGTTATTTTAAGTGATATTTCCCTTGAGGATCAGTAGTTGCAATGTTGTCTTCAAAGTTTGAAACTCTACTATCATTTTCATTCAAGTGATTATGCCAGTTTCCAGTAAATTCCTAATTTCATGTAAAATTTGTTTGAATCTGTTTCATGAATTCATATTATTTCCTTATTGTTATTTTAGTGTTTCCAAATTTTTTTTGTTCTGTACTACTTATTTATCTATGTCTTCTTTAGATGTGTTAAGGAATTTCTTTTCATGATTGTTATTCTCATTTGTCTTTTTATCTTAGTGATTATTTCTGATATGATATATTCTATAGCCTGCTGAAGTTTTTCCTTTATTTCAATTGCTACCATTTCAGAAATTTTAGCTGTCTAATTTTAAGTTCTTCATGTCTTTGCCTTTTAGGCACTTTCTGGATGGGGTGCACTACTGAAATTGCCTTTTTCCCTTCATTTTGACATTATTGAAACTCCGTATGTTCATTTGGGTGCAAAAGTGAAGGTAAGGGGTGAGACATGGATCAGCAAGGCTCCTTTGACTTTGGGGAGTGGGATAAGCTGAGCAGTGACCTTACTGTTTAAGGTTGAGCATACCTTCCATGATGGTGTGTGTATGGGGGGTGGAGACACAACTCAGCAGAGTCCTGCAATGATAGTAGGATCAGCCAAAGCGCCAAAGCTTTGCAAGACACTTGTGAATCTGGAGGCAGTGGAGCAGGGTTCATCAAGTCCTCATAGATATTCCTGTCCAGATTATTCTGTGCTAGTTTTTTGGACTGTTATTTTTGTGTTCATGTACATCTTAAGGTAGCTTTGCTGCTAATGATGATGATGATGATGATGATGATGCCATGAAATGTCTTTATTCCTCCATCAATTTTGAAAGACACTTTTGCAGGATATGTTCATAGCTTGAAGACTGACTTCTTTTAAGGTTTAAAACACTGGATAATTACATTGAGTTCATCTAGGCTCAATTTTACCTTTACATTCCTTTAAATGATACTTTTAACTCATAATATTGGTTAATTGGTCAGTTCTTATTCTTTGATGCAGTTATACAGTCCTCTGTTATATTTGGGACATTCAGTAGAGAAGAGGAGAGGGAAGTCAATGAGAAAAGAAAATGGGGAATAGAGAAAAATAATGAATGAGGAAGGTAGAGAGTTGGGAGGTAGAAAGAAAGACACTAAAAGGAGTAGGTCAACTGAGAATCCATAGAAAGTTAAAGTATTATAATCAACTAATATCAATAAAAATCAAAAGAAAGAGAGTAGAAAAATGAGCATAGGGAATGTGAATAAAAATAGGATGGGACAAATTCAGCAAAATCTCAAGTTACAATAAGTACATGCACCAAAGTCACAACTCAAATAACAATTAAAACCTCTTGTACAATTGTTAGAGCTTTGACCCAGAACTTCCCCTCTGATGCCTCTACACTGGACTCACAATCTGATTGTGATTAAATGAAAAATTCCTACTTGTGGGGAGATAGAGTCTGTAAAAAGGCTTACGTACTATTGCTCTCTGCCAATTTGTATCCTGTTTTTAATCTCTGGGAATACTCCCCTTCCTCACTGCAGCCCTCTTTGGATCTAGTTACCGCATTGATTTGGTGTTGAAATATCATGAGCTTATTCATATCTCACCTCCACAGTGATTTTTGTTTTGTTTGTTTATTTATTTATTTGCCTACCATTTAGCCAGAACATCATTAGCCTAGATATTAATCACAACATATATGCTGCAGTTCTTACAGAAGAGCAAAATAGTGCTGTCTCTCAAGACACTGATAGGACCCAGGTCACCATATTGCTGGGTTGTTCTCTGAATTTTTTTCTGTGTCTTTGTTTTAAAATTGATTTTATTTTCCTTCTGGCATTGGCAGATACACATCCTCACAACTTCCATGACAGCCTGTTAGCAATTATGTGAAGGGAGCTGAGTGTTTCATGTACAGCACTGCTAATGCATGTGGGGGATTCTAGCAATTTATCATTATTGTTCTTGTCCACACCAAGGAAATGTTATTTTTTTTTGCCAGGTGTCTAAGAAAGACAATGATGAGCAGAACTCTGTTGTCTGGCCATGAAGGCAGGTATGCAAATGTATGTATGGCAAGAGGGTTAAATTTTAACCTGCTCTGTTTTATATTTTCAGCTTCTTTGATTCCCCAAACTGGAGACACCTCTTTTCCATGCTCAGTGAAGGAGAAAGTGTTCCTACACATGTATTTAATCTGCCAGGTTTACACCGTAGTGTCATATTATTCTTTCCACTGGAATGGCCATTTTCCAAGGTACTATATATGTTGGGTCTGGAGTGAGAAGTAGAGTCTAAGAGTGGACTGATTTTTCTTCCCCCATTCTCTGTACCCTGGGTGTGAGTCCTAATGTGTTAGCTTTTATTTATACTCCTGTATTACTTTATCTTCTGCCTCCCTCTCAGGATAATTGCTTTTTTTCAGGACCAAATGGGAGACTCTTACCATGGATATCAAGCTCTTATTGGCCCCAGGAATTTATGTAAACAACATATATTGATTATGTTTTATTCTCAAAATAAGAACTGTCAAACGTTACAAGGAAACATTTGTTAATGTATGATCACCATGGATAATCTTTAGTCATCATATTAGACAAAATCCTCATCAAAATAGTACATGTGATATGCGCCCATTTATATAAAATTTGAAAATAGGTATCAGTGAAGGGATAGAACTGAAAACATTTATCTCTGAAGTTTTCTGGACAGGAAATGCTCATGAAAATATTTGAGGGTATTTTAGGGTTAGGTATATGGCTTACATCTGACTACTGAAAGTGGTTATATGAATATATATATTTTCACAAATATGTGAAATTTCATTTATCTGTGTATCTAATATTTGTGTACTTATTGCACTGTGCTGAATGTATTTAGAGTCAAAATTTTAAACAATAAATATCAAATATTAAGTTTGAGATTTTCCAGGTATGCCTATGCTTCTACATAATTCTATGAGAGGCAAGATCTGCACTAATGGTGGTTGGACAGGATATTATGTCGGCTTCTAGTACTACGGTCATCTACTAGGAAAATAATTATTGAATTTTTGATATAATTCAGGTATAAAAAATAAGTAAGCAGCTACACTCTTAATTCACTGATAAGAGATATCTGCTAAAATAATATCTGTAAATATAATATCATGTATGCACCTTGTACAATACCAAAACGTTATGAAAACAGTTTGCATTGTATTAATTTATCGAATCTATATTGTTAAGGTGTCTTGAAACTGTCTGAGTGACATTTGTACTTCAATAAAATGAAAGGAAATAAAAAAGCTATTTTTTCCAAAAAAAAAAACAATAAATATCAATATAAGTATTCAATTTAGCTAAACTTTTCACATTTGTAAAAATTTGTCCTTCTGGAAAATACCATCTTAATTAGCCTGGTAGCCAACATGTAAGTGGAAACATGACTGATTTAGATGGTAATAAGCATGCTGAGGCCTTTCTTCTCCATTAACTGTAAGCACCTGGGGAAGTAATTCTTTCAGTCTTGGGAGGAAATCTGAACAGCATAGCTCATATCTAATAAAAGGAGAGGAAAATATAATTGTAACATAGTGTTCTTGAGAGGAACCTACCAATAAAAGCTTCAAACTATAAAATGCAGAATAAATCTAATGCAGAGAGTTAAGTAATTTTAGTTATTAAGTTGAATTTAAAAGTTCAAATACCAGTTCAATGTCCTTGTTCAGCTTTTGATTAAGATCTCGTTATCTATCTATCTATCTATCTATCTATCTATCTATCTATCTTTATATATGACAGTTTCTTCAAAAAATCAAATGTTAATGAATAAATTCTATAGAAGAAATATTGGTATTGAAATGCAGAAAATTTGACATATAAATTCATTTTCTGCAAAGTTTTCTATTAGTGTTTTCTTAATCTTATCTTTGTATATTCATTTTGCATAATGAAAATTTCTGTTTGGTATGTTGTCCACAAAAATGTATCAAGTGATTATGTCAAATATTTTCAGTTCTTTAGAAAAAAT
This sequence comes from Ctenomys sociabilis, assembly GCA_004027165.1. Classification (NCBI taxonomy): domain Eukaryota; kingdom Metazoa; phylum Chordata; class Mammalia; order Rodentia; family Ctenomyidae; genus Ctenomys; species Ctenomys sociabilis. The sequence continues at coordinate 23,371 of PVKA01032262.1, forward strand.
ATGTCTAAGTTTGTGATATAATGACATTTATCACAAATATTCCAAAGCAATACTATAGCATTCTTTCTAGTCATTGAGCTCTTAAACCTAAGCCTATCTTAATAAAATTTTGACATTTTCAATGATAGTTACAAAAATATCGTTAGGATATTAAATTACTTTGATATTGAAGATCAGAATAATCTCCATAAATGTGAAAAGATGGGCTTCAACAGACATGGGAGACTTTTATAGATAAATGGATGCAACTAGAGATAAGTCAAATAAATTAGACCTGCATGTGTAAACACCATATTATTTGCCTGAAAAAGTAAATGAAGTCTGAAGAGTACAATAGATACTGCTAACACTAATGAAACTGTTCAAAGGGAAGGAAAAGTGGGATGAAGAAAAGAACAAAAGAAAATAGAAGGGAAAATATATATAAATTTGAAAATAAATAAATTTTTTTGTATATGTGTTTTGTTTTGTTGTTGTTATTGCAGCTGTCACTTGATCTCATGCTGTTTATATTCTGGAACTGATCAACACAAACACAAAAGCATCTTGGATTACTCTTAGATGTGACATCTATTCCGTTAAGACCTCTGTGAGTGAACAGAAGGACAATGTTATTATACGTTTTGCTCAGGATGCTCAAATGAAAATCACATTTCAATATTATGATTATATTTGCAGCACCCAAAGCAGAGTATGACAGGCTGCATATGGCCAAGACTGACTGTGTAGAATTTTCTTTTCTCCAAGGTAAATCTGATTAAGTCCCATAAGATTTTAATTTCCCACTTGGAACACACACACACACACACACACACACACACACACTTTACATATCTAAGATACATGTTATGTACATCTAAAATTATGTGTATATATAATTTCTATATACTACCTATTTAACAACAAAAGTGACTGTTGTTCAAAAGTCTAATTATTGTTACATTCTCTTAATTCAATGAATAAAAAGATTGTTCTAGTAATGTTTGTGGGCAGGATAACATGTCTGCGTCTTGTACAATGAATAATCACTAAGACAACAATATGCAATGTAATTACTATGGAAACTGTCCTACTAGTCGGTTTTGAAACTGTTTCATTACTATTTGTTTCTCAATAAAATTATTAAAAAGAATAATCTATGAATATTTATAATGCAAAAAAGTCTAAATACTTATTAAAAATAGCACATGTAGTTGCCGAATTGTTACTATTTAATATTTACTAAAAATCATTAAATTATGTTTATTTATAATAAATTGCTAATTTCTCTAGATGTCTTTGATTTTGACAAAAGGATTTAGGGAGCTTGAGACCATATTTTTCATGTTTGTCTTCTATCATGCCCAAAGCTTTTATAATCAGTGTTTTGATTTATTATTAGAATGATATATGGATCTATTTAAAATTGCAATAATTATTACCAATTATTGGTTTATCTGTTAATTCTAAAAAGACCTCTGGGTGTTGTTTTTGTTTTGTTTTGTTTTTTGTCTTTGTACTTAGGACAGGGTCTACAGGGTCTCACTGCATAGATTGGACTCGTAGTGAACTCCTGTTTACAGCCTCCCAAGTGCTGGGATTACAGGTGTGTGCCACCATGACCAGTCTCAATTGCCCACCATCTCAGCCTGCCCCACGGGCAAGGCCTACACGGCCGGCCCTGGGATTGAACTCCTGACCCCTGCATCTGCCTAGCAGGTGCTTTAACTTGCTGTTCTATTTGGTCAGCCCTAGATCTCTGGTTTTAAATCTTGATTTTGGTTGTTTTAGTTTATGAAACTTTGCATTATTCAGTTTATTAAATAAAAGCTAATTAAATTATTGACCCCCAAACAACAGGCACAGAAGAAAGTTACCTATTCGAAAGAATGACACCACTAATTAGTAACAAAATTTAATTATTACAATCAAACAGCGATTATTGGTGAAACCAGTCCATATTGATATCTGAAGTATGCAGAACCTAGTTTTTTAAGGAAGGTGACAAATACTGATTATATTCCCATAAAACTGTTTAGGATTTATATAAACTCAATTCTGAACATAACTTACTATATAAAGCTAAGACAGCAACAGTGAAGTCACCAAAAATTAAAACAAAATGGTA